>JAYRBW010064141.1:0-53800 GCA_036023295.1 Invenusta paracnida
AATACTTAGATGAAAAAAATGATATCTAACATTTTATTATAAATAATAGTTAAAACATCTATTTTCTTAAAAAACAATAAATAGGTCATAATCAGTCTTCACCATAGAACTTTTTCCTATTGTTTAATATGTAAAAATAGTAAAATGCTTAAAAAACTTTGTATATACTTTTATCTAAATTGGCATACATAAAAAGAAACTTCCTGCTACATACTTACAAGTATGTACTAGATAAATCCATATGTATAAAATGCACAAGTAGAAGTTACTTTCTAAATGGCAGTATCAACTTGCTGGCCACTTATAAATATAAATACTACCTGATTTTGCAAGTATGGTAAATAGCTTACTTGCTGAACAAATCTATAATTTTATTGGATGATCAATTCACTTTTTATAGGTAATGAACTCATAATATATATTATAATATTTAATATAAAATAATTAATAAAACATGTAAAGCTGATGCAAGTGATATTATGGATCTGCTAAATATCTTTACCATTATATTCAAAGAGAATGTTTTTTCCATGATAGTTTAAATTTACTTGAATTTTATGGAGAAGCTGAATTGCAGTTGCTCTGTTGACAGTACTCCAGAGGCAGCTCTGATTGCTTCTCGAAATTGAGCCATTGTAGAGAAATTGAGCTTTTGAAGATTTTTCTTGACAAAGTCTCACAAGTTTTCTATTGGGTTTAGGTTGGGGCTATTTGCTGACTATTCAAGCACTTGAATATCATTTTCACAAAACCAATTTGTAAACAGACATGCCATATGACATCATGTTCAGTGACAAGAGCCACTTTGAGATGAAAAAAGAAACATCAGTCTATGTGAGACATCCACAGAACTCTTCCCCATTTCATCCTTGGTATACCCAGAAGACTACCAAGCACCCCCAAGCAGTCATGCAGCAATGCAAAAATCATTTGTCCAGTGGGCGAGTACATTTCCTCAGTTAATGTGTAGAAAAAACAGTAGTCTGCTGGCTATACATGTGATGTATAGCAGCAATCATAGACATTGATGCAACAGTGATAAAGATATATATTTCTTCCTTACCCCTTAGCTAGTGTATCTATTAATCTGTGTGCAGTGTTACAATGCTGCCTATCTGTAAACAGCTAGCTAGCTACATGTCATGATAGACAGACATAGAGACATTGATTAATCTGTGTGCTATGCTTCTGCTGATCTTTCATTGTTGTATCCATGTCGTTTATTGCCATTGATTGATGCAGTTAACCAATCAGGTTAATCTATTTGGAATGCCAATGGGTTATTGTGTTGTCATCAAAAAACAAATATTATTATTTGAATATGGTTTCTTTATTTTCTTACTTTTTTATATCTTAGGAAAAAAATCTTTTTAAAACACATTTTTGCATAAATAGTAATATTAATTGGGGAACTGACATTTATATCCAATGGGGGTGAGAGGGGAGAATGAGTTAGTTAAGTCACTTGCCTGGTGGCAAGTAAAAATAAGGAGCCACTCACCCAGAGGTCCAGTGGATATTTTTTGTAGATTGAATCCCTGAGTCATGGTATGGGGGTGTTTCTCTTTTGCAGGTCATGGTGCACTTACATCTCTACCTACCGGTGCCAGAATGAATAGTGAAATATATTGATATTTTATCTGAGAAATTACCAGAACAAATGGAAATGCACACTGCTGAAATATTTCAGTGTGATAAGGCCCTATGCCATGTCTAGTTACAAATTGATTTCATGAAAATGATTATAAAGTGCTTGAATGGCCCAGAAATTGCCCCAACCTAATCTCAATAGAAAACTTGTTGGAAGGGTTTCTGCTCATTGGATACCTCATATCTTGACTCAAGATCAAAAGAATTGGCAAGTTACATGGTGTGAGGATATGCTTTTTTGCTATCAGAATGGTGAATCATGTCAACTAAAGAACTTAATAACTGGAGATGAGACCTGGGTTTATTGTTATAGTGTTGTGATAACTGTTTGTAGCTGTAATATTGCAGGCAGTTGAAAATATCACAGGTTACAAAAACTCTATTTTACAGTATATTGCAAACTATAAAATTCTTGAAAATATGCCACAAAATACCTAATTATCAAAACAAAAGGCAGGGTTCGAAATTAGCACATGCCTGGATGCAAGTGACATATCTATGTTGGTCTATGCATTTACTGTGTAGCTGCTTTGTAGTACAATATTATTGTACTACTCTACCATATGTTAACATTAGTCATTTTCTATTGCTTTTACTAAATAACACTTGTACTCTGAAAGTGAAAAGACTTATTGTACTACTCAATCATATATTAATATTAATCATTTTCTATTGCTTTTATTAAATAACACTTGTACTCTGAAAGTGAAAAAACTTATTGTACTACTCAATCATATATTAATATTAATCATTTTCTATTGCTTTTACTAAATAACACTTGTACTTTGAAAGTGAATACTTATTGTACCACTCAACTGTAAATCAACATTATATATGATATTATTTATAATGCAATCAATAAGGAGAATGTTCAATAATATACAGATTAGGAAATTAATTTTTTTTAATTCTTTGAGCTAGTAGAAAGAGGGCTTGGCTAGTTTATTTACAAACTAACTAGCCCAGTGGCTAGTGAGTCTAGAAGTTAATTTTGAATTAATATTTAAAAATATTTAAGAATTAATATTTAAAAAATGGCTGCAGATACACAGTGCAGCAATTTTTTAAATATTAATTCTTATTAATTTTTAATGTAATTAAAAAAATATCTGCACATGATTTAATTAAGTTATAATGAACAACCATATATCTCAAAATAAATTTTACCACTAGGTTTACATGCCTTTATATCATTAGTATTACTCATTATAAATAGACTTTATATCTCAACACAAAAGCTAATTATTGCCTATTCATTTTCTACAAATATATATAAAAATGTTTGAAGATAAACTATATAGATGACTCTGATTACTAGTCATTATTATATGGAATTAATGTAGTATATATAGACTATATAAATGCTCAGAGATATATACTATATAAATACCCCTAATTAGGTCAGTTATCCTTATAACAGATTAGGAAGAGTTGATTTAATTTTGTGTTTCTCATTACATGGACCTTCAAAAAGTGAGGCAGGTTGATGAAAAAAGAAGTAAAAAAATATTATTTTACTAGTATAAAGAATAACACTAGAGCTTTAAATGTAGGAATTTTATTAATATGTAACATATATTCTTATTTTTATATATATATATATCTATATTACTGAGTATATTTTAAAATAAATAAGCTATCTTCTTAAAAACTGCCATCTCTCATAAATAATTTAAATTTCTGAAATATAAAGAATTTGTTATTTTAAACAAATATTTTAAAATGGATGGTAATTTATTTTTGTCACAAGGTCTATATCTCCTTGGACTATACAACGTTTAAATGTTGAATAGCACTATTCCATTAACTTTTAAAATAAAAATTATTAATATTTTGTTCTTTTTCTGCGTGATATACATAATATATAGAAAAGTTATACCTACTAATATAAGACATATACATACCTAAATCTACAGTACTCTATATTTTATGTTGTGTATCTTCTTATCCCTTTTTTTCATTTAAAAAATGCTAAATTTAGCTCAAGGAACTTATATACATACATACATAATATGAAGAATGCATAAACTGGTCATATTGGTCCAAATACTTTTGATTTTAATTTATTACATCATTTATAAAATTTACTTAAATATAAATAATTAAATATATAGGTTCATATCCCAGTAAAAATAATGTGTGGCATAAACATGGCTTTTTTGGTGGGACATGAGCATAGATAAAAGCATGACTTTTTACCATGCTCATCCCATGCATTTGGTGTGGATAGTACCTATGTAGAGAACAAAAGGTTATTGGCTGTCAAATCTTCAAAAGATGGAAACTATAACATGGCTTAGATATCAGCCAAGTATTTTTAAATTCATCATTCAATCACCAAAAGTCTTGATAATAACATTATTTACAAACATAGAAATTAGAAAGAAATATTTGTTTCAGTTTTTCACAAATATATATATATTTAATATTTGAAGGGGCAAAATACACAAACTGAAATATGGCTGCATTGATAGCATGATTTACATTTAATTTCAATCAAAACTATTGAAAAGTGAGCTAGTTATCTCATTTTTCTATTGCACTTGATTAATACTATGAATACAATATACTAATATTACATTATAAACAGTAAATCTATATATCAAATTGAATTAAAATCACATTTTCAATTTATTCTAAATTTTAGATATATTTTTTTTAAACTGGAAAATGTGAGGCAGGCATAATGAGAAACACAAAATTAAATCAACTCACTCTTAATGTAATATACCTTAACAATTCCTTATTACATACAAAATAATTACAACTTATTTACTAAGCCATGTTTAGCTTATAATCTAATTAAAAATTCCTTACTATTTGTGATTGACTTAGAAAAACTATAAACATCAAGAAACTCACTCAGATAGAGTAGGGTTGCATAAATACCTATACTTTTTGACTATTTAGAGCATGCAATTTCCCAAGTTATACCACATTTAAACCACTTAATAAGTGCATTCAAGTAGTTTGCTTCATGATAAAATAGGGTTTTAATTAAATATTTAGTACAGTGCTTCAATATTGATTGACCTGGTATTCAGAGGCTACTTGCAATATACAGTCAACCAGTCTATTAGTGATCTTCCATATACTAGTCAACCAATCTGCAGCTCACAAAGATTATATATTAGTAAGATTATCTGCTACCAATCCTTAACAAGTTGTTTGTAAGCTTTGGCAAAGATGGCAAAAACATTATAGTATTGAGGCTTCTACCTCAACTGTAAATTATAGACTATAATTTTGATATTATAGGCAGAATAGTGTGCTGAAATCCTCTACTGATAGAAAGGCATCACAGAGCACATTTAACTTGGACTAGAGCACATGGATATGGACTCCAGCTCAGTGGCAAGTAGTTATCTTCTCAGATAAAAGTCCAATTCATCTCATTATAGGTCACCAGCATTGGTATTTTAGATGGATGGTTGGAATGACTCTTCAGAGGCAGCATATTTGCCCTACAGAGCACTCTTCAAGTGATTGCATAATGATCTGGGATCCATTCTAGTTTTATCCTCTAAGAGAAATGGGATATATATGACCCATAGTATAAAAGGTTCTAAGAATTCTGCCCTCTAAGGCAATTTAAAAATCTTGGCCCTCGAAAAGTTAATGGTATATATCCTCTTTGCAAAGTTCAAGGTCAGCTGAATGCTGGTGTCTACATAGACATCCTACAAACACTTTGCAATTACATATTGAAATATTTTTAAAGTCTGCAAAAATACTTTATTTAATAAAATATAAAAGGCACTGTTTATATAAACATAAATATATTTAAAACTATGATATACCAAATATACTTTTACACCCCAAATACATTTTCACCTATTTATATATCAAAATTGTCTTTTAATATAAGTAGTACAGTACATATATAGGTTTACATTGTTAGCCTCTTTAACTGATTGACATACTTATATATATGTTCATATCATTAAACTATCAGATAATATAAGACAAATGAGCCAAAAGACATAGACTACAATATTGATGAGATGGCTTTATTCTATATAGTAATTC
The DNA here is from genome assembly GCA_036023295.1 of Invenusta paracnida. Taxonomy (NCBI): domain Eukaryota; kingdom Metazoa; phylum Platyhelminthes; order Proseriata; family Coelogynoporidae; genus Invenusta; species Invenusta paracnida. Next base: position 5,680 of record JAYRBW010064141.1, read on the forward strand.
CCAACAAAACATTTTCCAAGAAGGGAAATAAGTGTCATAATGACAAAAATATTGAAAGAGAGAGAAACTGTTGCTTTCACATACAATATTGATGGAGACAAGTTAACATTAAATGTAATTTCAAAACTACAAAATCCTAGATGCTTTTAAAAATTATATATCCTCTATCTATAGACTGTCATTCAATCATTAATCCTGGATGGCAAGGGAAAAATTAAAAAGCTTGGCTTTGTAAATTGGACAAGAGAATAATAAGAGAGTTCTCTACCAAGCAGAAAATTCTTATACTTGGTTGATAGCAGCACTGCATATCAGCACATTAAGAACTTTCAAGTGATTGAACAAAAGTTAGCAAGCACAAATCCTATCTACAAGGTTGTATGATCCAGAGAATAGGGGCTAGAACAGAACCCTGAGAAAGATCGTCAGACTTCAACAACCCTAGGTTGTGAAGAAGAGCCTTGTCTCACTGAAAGTTGGTGAGTAAATGGGGTCACCCACTTTGTGAAGGGATGCCATCTTGGTAATGAGGCCTTTTCATAGACCTAGGGAAAGCTCTGTCTGCTTGTCTGGCCCTTTCTCTTGGAAACCATTGAATATATATTTTATGGCTGCACTTACCTGCTTATTGACTGACGGATTTTTTTGTAAGTTAGTCTGGGCAGGGTGGAGCAGGTCATTGGCTTCTAAGTGGTAGGCTAGCCACTCGTTCATGAGGTGTTTTATTAACTTACCAAGACATTAGAGAAGGCTGATTGGACAATATCTGGAGGGGACTGGAAGCCATCAGTGATGTCTGGCTTGATTTGAAGAATCATATTATTCTCATAACTGCGATCCTTACTAAATCTGACTTGGTACAGGTTGATCCACTTCTTAAATTTGGCCATATATTGGTAAATCTAGAGATTACTTTCTCCATTGTTTTAACCACTTAAGATGTAATGCTCACAGGCCAAAAGAAGCTAATGTCCCTAACTGGTTTTCCAGTCTTTAGTAGTAGAATAATGACAGCATTGCACCATACTTGAGTACTTACACAAACCTGTGTTCAAAGATATCAAGTATGGCATGCTTTCCTTGATGACACAGGGCTTTTAGGAATGTTGGGGGTATGTCATCTGGCCCTGTTCCTCCCCTGGCTCTGCATTTGGCGATGGCTTGCTCAAACTCATTCATTTATGGTAATGGGTTCCACTTTTTTAACATTACTGATCTCTCCTCTGATAATTTTTTTTTGCATTTATTGTTCATAACTCTCAAGCTTGCTGAAATAAAGCTTGCTTATGTTTGTGTAATGTTTCTTGAAAACATGTACCTTTCCCTTGTTGATTATAATAGTTTTTCCATTATGAGTCATACTCTCATTTTAACAACCACTATCTGGGCCGCCAATGGAATTTGATTAATTTCCATTACTTAGAGATCTCATTACTGAATTTTGAATCTGCTTGATAACTCTTTCTGTTTGACTATCATCTCATTCATCTTTTTGCATGTTTAGAGTGTTTCCGCCTTTCCATTGCTGATGTTTTTCACAGAGGTGATTTTCTTTTTTTATGACTGTACTGATCTCTGGAGTGGGATATTTTTTTGGTTGCTGGTTTTGCTTTACCTCTGCAGATTCAACTGCACTGATGAGGATCTCGTTAAACCTGGGATCTTTGTGCTTATAAGGATTGGATTGTCTTCTTGCAGGTTTAAAAAAATTTAATTTTCTTGCTAAAGTAACCACAGTTCAGGCCTTTTGACGTTCATTTCGAAAATGGGGGGTTATTGATTTTGAAATTGTCTTTAACAGCAGTGAGAATCCGGACATAGTCTGAGGCCATGTCTTCAGCAACTACTTATTCAGTGTTATCCAGGAGATTATTGTGTCAAATAATGGCATCTGGGGGGCTCAGTCCAGTGGTGTCTGTCTCTATTGAACCGAGTGTAGTAGCCGTCATTAGCACAAGCCATCTCATTCATCATCAGATATTCTTCAATTTTGCACCCGTTTCTATCCCTTGGCTGGTTGGAATCTCACAGATTGGAGTAGCCATTTGAATCCCAGCCAATTATGACATTTTTCCCACTGGGGAAGTGGTAGAAGTTTGTGCATTCATTTTCAATTGTAATTTTACTGGGTAGATTGTAAACGCTACAGATTGTAAGTTATTTTTTCTGAGACCCTTTACTTTGATGGTTTAAATGTCTAGAGTGGCTTTGGTGAGGGTGTTTCTGTTGGTGATGAGTGTAGGTTATTTTTTATATTGAAGATGAGCCTTCCGCCAATCCCACCCAGTCTGTCTTGTCTGATGACTGCAAATCCTGGCATCAGGGGGTGATATCTTTCTCACTTAGTTTAGTTTCTTGAATAAGGCAAATGTCTATGTCATTGGTTTTGAGTCTATTTTCGAGCTTGTATACCTTGTTGCAAAGTCTGTCGGGATTCCACTGCATAATGTAAATACAATCTTTATTTAGAGGGTTGATTGCTCAGAGGACTTATTTATAGATCTAGTATAAATTAAGTAAGTTTAAAATAGATATTGCTATCGTTTAAATGACAATTGGTGAGTTTTTATAAATTATAAAATTCTCTTTATTTTAAAATCTATCATGACATTTTTATACATAAAAGGACATTTCTAAAAGTTTCTTTTAAATAGCAAAAAAGGTAACTTCTTATTAAAAATTGTTAATGTGTGTGTGACACATATGAAGTAGCACACACAGGAAGAAATAATTTGATATAGGAACTAAAGTAAGAACTGCAAGTATATTGTATTCTTATATATTGTGAATACTGCAAATATATACTGCAAATATATTGTATATTGTATATAAAATTAATAAATAACTGATATAAGAAGGAAAATATTATAGACCTATAACTCTACTACCTACACTTTCAAAAATATTTGAAGAATCTGTTAGAAAGAGAATTAACACTTTTTAAAATAAATATAACCTAATAATTGATAACCAATTTGGTTTTAGAGAAAATCATTCAACAATAGATGCATTAAGAGCAGTAACAGACTATATCTATAACAAATTAGATAATAAAATGGAAGTACTAACTATATTTATTGATTTAAAAAAAGGGCATTTGACACAATATGCCATGAACCATTATTAGACAAATTAAATAACATAGGAATTAGGGGGCCATGTCTAAACTGGATCAATAGCTATTTATCAAAAAGACAACAAATAACATTAAATGATGACATACAATCATCTTCACTACCAGTTAAAGTAGGACTACCTCAAGGGGGTAAATTATCTCCTATTCTATATTCTATTTATGTTAATGATATCAATCATTTCAGCAATAACAATAGCAGTAATATAAACCTATTTGCAGATGATACTGCACTAACAATATATGCACCCAATACAGAGAAATTATATAAAACAGTAAATGAAGAATTGCACAAAATATGTACATGGTTAGAGATTAACAAATTAAGTTATTAACTATAAATCCTACAAAATGCAAATACATTCACTTTAAACCAAAGAAAGAATATAAAAGTATAGCTTAAAGATAAATGATGAAATAATAGAAAGAACAAATACATTCAAATACCTAGGTTGTATCATTGATGACAAACTCAATTGGATAATATAACAAACTGAATATAATATGGAACTTTTAGTTGATATCAGAGAGATTATACAAAATAATATAAATTTTAGTAATAATATACAAAATTTGTCATTATTATAAACATTGCCATTTTCACTTTTATATGAATCCGCTATGTCCTATTCCAATAATGAATGACATATAGTTGACGTGCAACAAGAATCCGTGTCTTCGATAACTTATTTGACACAGCATAAATAGGTGTGGGAATAATAGTGTTAATGATAATGTTTTACTAAAAGTTCAATTTGCATACATACTATATTATTTTAATTACAAAAAATAAATTAATTCAAATTTTAATTATAATGTATTGTTCGAATCTACTCTTATTTATTGGTGTATACGAATTGATGATATTTTTTACTAATATTCTTCTTATATTTATAATATTCGGTTAACAACATAATTTTCTTTATAGAGCTATAACATACATACCAACATACAGCTGTTACATACAAAAAAAAGTAAAAAATAAACATTTATTTAGAAGTATTTAAGTGTATGCCTCTATTAATAAACTACTATAATATATAATTAAAGTGTATTATAGAACAATGCAAACAGATGACTCAATTGTGGCTATTATATAATATGCGAATGTAAAAAAATCCTTTAATGATTAGTATATATTCCAAAATATGATAATCAATTTAGGTGAATACACACTTATATGTATAATTTTTCGTTATAATATATTAAAAATCACCTGAAAATGTTAATTAAACCTAAATAATTGAGTATTGCTATCATCTAAATGAGAAAAGAGTCATCTCATGTTTGGTATTGAACCAAATAAATTAAACAATCATTGAAGATTTTAATCAAACATATAATGAAATCTTCCAAGTAACAACTACATATATTCAATAATAATAATAATAATAATAATAAATACAGATAATTTTGACTAAATCTTTAATAAAGATAATTAACAATTACATTATTAACGCGTAACTATATTTTCCGTTATTTCTAGAGGAGTATATATTGCTTCATATTAAAGCAATAAAATGTAACTTTACAAAATACATATATAATGGATAATTGTTATAAACTTTGCGCACCATCACATCACTGTTTGAAAATGTAGCACAAGAGAAAATATTTGGTCCTCGTATAAAATGAGGTTTTTATATTTTTACTTAGTATTAATTTTGAACTAGTTGTAAAATGTTTTTATTCACTTTGTGCTGAGAGAGAAATCCATTGTTAAATTCAAAAGTAAATTTAATATAATTTTTACTCTGTATATAGAAAACCTCTGTGAAGTAGAACTAGTTTTGTATGTTATGTTATGTTATGTTATGTTATATGTAAATAATAAACAATGTGATCATCACACTCAATCGTAAAAAATCTTTTTACAAAAAAATTGAAGTTTCCAGCACTAACGTAAAAACACCTCTGTGGTAAAGTATAATAATTTAATTACTGTAACCCTCTTCAAACTATTGTATGCGAGCATAATTTGTGTATTCAAAGTAAACGGTTGATTTGTTTAAACTGTACCTATGTACAAGTAGTAAAAACTTAAATATACAATGTAATCGATTCTGTAGTAAAATAATAAGTTTCAGGGAATTTAAAGTTATATAAATTGCATTTTACGGTAAAAAAATTAAATATTTACATTGGTATTATATTTAAATTATTTTTAAATATAAAAATTGATAAAAATTCTCAGCTATTTGTTTAATGTGAGTTGAAAGTGGTCTCAGAGCTTGAAAAATTAAATTTAAAATAATTACAGATGTGTTAGACGCAATACCCGCTAAACCCAGGAGTAAGTAGTCTTGATTTGAACGCTGGACCACTGGATTGTAAGCCTCATGTTCTAACCATTTGATCATCGCCCCTATTTGTTTCAAATATAGATCAGATCGTACAGCTGCGGTTGGCATACTATAATATGTAAAAGGTAGAACTTTTACTCATTGTTAAATCGAAGAATTCGATTAGAAAATCTCATTTTACAGACTTGTCAACATGGAAATATCTATTTAACGTGTGACGTAATGAAAAAAAATGTTTCCGTTCGTTTTGCTGCGTAGTATGTATCACTGGAAGTTAGCAATTAATTTTATTTATAAAATAAGAAATTGTTGTTTTAGTTGTTTAAGATTATTTATAATAACATGTTTTACTTATTAATTAAAAATACCTAATATTTTGAGATTTTGAACCTAGATGCCTATTTTTTAATTACCTATTAAAAGTATTTCTAAAAATTAATGAAAAATTAAACATTACTGAAGTTGTAAATAAAAATATGTAAGTTGCTATAACTTTAAATTGGAATAAGAGTATCCAATTTTTCGTAAAGAATTTATATTATTTACTTTAGTTTATATATAACATTAGGTACATTACTTTACTTTACCTCATATTTCGTTAATACATGATGTAAACGTGTCAACTCGCAGTACAAATATGTGGACAATGAAAATGGAAATAGTTTAGTCATCTAGAATTCAAATTGGTCTTTAGTTCCTTGTAGGGAATATCCGGTAATAGATAAACAGAAGTAGGCGTACATACCTATGTATATAAACACTGCAGGTAATGCATGTTTATGACATTCAACAATTTTAATATTGATTCGCTAGGTACATGCATTAATCATTCGTGTAGGATACTGTATGCTACTGTCTGTTCGCTTAAATGCTTTACAGCTCACCGCTTTCGCTATTAAGATTTAAGATGCAAATATAAATTGTCGAAATTTCATGATACATCAACTGTGGTAGAATGTTATGTCAAGAATTTGGGGATGTTTGTTCAAGAAATTTAACGACTTTTGAAAGGAATATTTGTTTGGTAATGGTTCAAGCCTTAGTTAGATCTATGTACATAAATATGGACTAGTAAGATTAGATTTAAGTTACTTTTATATATGTACTATAATCGTTGATATGCGATAAGTACATTCAGCTATTTATAATATTCCAACTATATTTATGGTTCAATTTTGAAATATATATATAAAAATTTCTGCATATCGAATGCGCCCCATTGAAGTAGATTTATTAGTCGTATGTGCCCCAAACCGTATTTGGTGGGGCCCATTCGACATATATTTTTTATTCGTTTGATTTTAAAGTTAAAAAACAAAATACACATGCTACTGAGAGTAGTAAAAAGTAGTAAAAGTTTTTGTTTTTTTACAAAAATATATCTATCGAATGTGTCTAAAAATATCGAATGCGCCCCATTGAAATATATTAATCAGTCAAATGCGACCCAGCCAATAAATATTACAAATATCGAATGCGCCTCAAAACTATCGAATTCTTCTAAATCGTATGAGAACAACGCATTAATTTTAAACTGTTATATTATAATATTAAAGCATCATGTCTTATCTACCAATAGCCCAAAATAAGGCTCTAAATTATAATTCTTCATAGTTTAAAAACATAATTTTTTATACAATGGGGCGTATTCGATAAATAGACATATATATATGACTTAAATGTATGTATATCTTACTTAATATTAAAAATACTATTTAGTTAATATTAATATTAATAATAACAATTGCTATTAACTAACATTTTTAAATGTTACATTGGAGAGCTTATGTATCAAGGCATAAAAAATTGGTTTTTTAATAATTATTGAAATAAGACTATCCGATGGAAATCACACACATTTCACATCTAGTTTAGCATTTTAAAACATTTGTAATGATTCATATTTCTTACACAGTATATATATGGCCTGTATATTTTCTTTATCATTGGCCTGTGTTTTTGTTTATAATAATATAATAATATGTAATATTTTAGTAAAGAATATCATAAGTTCATAAGTTCATAATTATCAAGCTTGATACAATTTTTTTTTCGCTTACCGTATTTTCCGGAGTATAAGTCGCACTTTGAGTCCAAAATTAGTAACAATTTTAGTATCCAGAGTATAATGTAAGCCGCACCCCCGCCCCCCCCCCCCACTTTGAGTCCAAAATAAGCGATTTAGGTATAATACCAAATAGGTAGATATAGTATGAGGCAGCTATCTATTCATAGATAAGTATATAATACAGGTACTACAGCTAGATATGTATTGATAAAGATTTTGAAATGACCTACTTAATGGACAAGTATTAATATCATACTATTATTGTACGAGTATGGTTATAATTTTATTAATATACTTATATAATATATAATATTATATAGGTACACTCAATTCTTTAGTACATAACATATCTATTATCTATAAAATTACGTATTTTTGGTGAAAATATACTAAATTTTTATAAGTATTTTTGGTAAAAAAAAAATACATTTTTTATGTCCGGAGTATAAGCCGCACACCCCACTTTTCGTTTTAAAATATGAGATTAAAAAGGTGCGGCTTATACTCCGGAAAATACGGTAATTTATTAAAAACGTGTATTGCAACAAGTTTAGTAATATAATATGATTTGTTGTTTCTTTTTCTTGGAATCTATTATTGTTAACATACGTTAATTCATGCATAGCTTAATTATATTTCACTTTAATTAATATTATACATTTTTATTACCATTAGTAATATTTAAAAAAAAATTGGAAAAATTACATTGCGTAAGTAATATTCTTTGTACTGTTGCACTAATTTTTAAAGAAGAAAGACAAATTGTTGTCCAACGTTTTGATTTGATTAAATTGTGTGCTGCATATGATTATTTAAATAAACAAAATGCACAGCATAATGTTATTCCACTGATATATAGTAAAGTGTCGGGCAAAAGTGCTATAAATCTTTTTTTAATAAAAATTGCATAATTTTTAAAATAACGTTTAGAAATGTTGTACTTTTTATAGGTAAAATGATGAATAAAACACAAAACTGTCAACACAATTAACAGAATTAACGAAAACTCATGCTATTCTTACTCTATGATTATTTATTACTATATTCGTGTTTTTTCTTTCGTGTTTTTATTTCACTGTTTCTCAAATCTTTTCAGGTTATACTATTTTATTATTCCGGTTTTAATTAAATTTAATTAAATTATTTGCAGCCCCTAGCTGCAATGTCATAATTTGTATTATTAGACATTCACAGATGATAACATTCGTTCTATCTTTGTTATCGTATATTTGATATACTTATTAAACTTACATTAAATTAATAAATTATTTCACGAAGCAGATCTTGATGATATGCTATATAAAAGACACCAGTTGTATATATTTTAAATCACTATGAATAAGCATATACAAAACTTAAATGGGCTAAAGTATAAACGTAGTCATATAAATTAAATCAATAATCTTAAAAATTCATTCGTGAACATTCTTCTCTTTGACTTTATGTCATTTATATAATAAATATGTGATCATAAACTTTAATTGTCAGCAAAAATTGTACTAAATTAAACAGTAGACAATACATTTTGTGCGATTAATATTAGTATATAAACTAAATATTCAGAAGCGTAATAACAGATTTATGTCGTAAAATTCTTAACTCTTAATACACTTATAAAACATTTAATGCAACATCCGTTGCCTCGCAGCTATATCTATGAAAGACAAGTATACTCAGCATTTTAATTTTCACTTAAATAAGCACTTAATCGTATTTGAAAAGTGCTCTCAATACCAGAAATGTTAAATTGTATTATTGGAAATAAAAAATAAAATGCATATATTTATACATATACATATATTAATATTTAACTGAATATTTTTTTTATGTTAAAGTACGAAATTGATTTTTGAACTCATTTGGAGCTATATGAAATTGTTATTGTTTACTTAGTAAATAAAAAATATTAAATACTTTCAATTACAAACCTTCTATATATAAACTACTTAATAAAAATTGTTATTTTTCATTATGACTTCTCTTTGAATACAACACAAATTTTTTGTTTTGAAAATTATATATATATATGTACATAAGTACTGACGAACATGTACTAATAATTAATTAAAGTAGCTGTATTATTATAAGTTTCATTTGACATTATAAAATTTGTAAAAAGAAGTGTTTTTTTAATTTCTGACGGAATTTTTATTTTATATAATTAGCTAACCATAGCTTAACATATATATATTTCAAATTAGTATGATATATGTGATATATGTAGAATGAATATTATATATAAATTAATGTTCGCCATTCAGATTCTTAAAAGTGATTCCAAATATTTTAAATTTGATTATTTTTCTTTAATTTTCTGTGACTATATCTTTAAAAACATTCAAGTTATCTGGAGGATTCTTACAGTTTTGTTAGCAATGATAATATATTGATTGAAGGACCACCTTATAAAACATAATTTGGTTCCTATAAGGTGGTTCTAGACAACATATGTATTGAATATACCAGTCTCTTTATGTTTATAAATCTTTAAAATTGAATATTCATGAATTAATGATTTCACTCCTTGTTGCTATAACTTTGTGAAATATTTAATACGTGTATATATCTATAGTGTATCAGCCGCCTAGGATTTGAAATTATTCAAAACAAAAAATGAAGTGTTTATTATTGTTAATGTTTATTTTTTTATTTTTAAGTAAACACAATAATATGTTTTAAGGAATGTGTTTACCAAGGGTATGTATGTTGCCAATTATTTCGGTTTGGAATTTAAAGTGTGAATATCTCTCTAGAAACAGTTTTCGGACTGTTAGGTTGGCATTTAAGAAACTCTTTCGCATTTACAGAAAATATTTTGTGCACCACTGTTCTGTTGGCACCGTTCGTAACTTTTAAAATGTCAATTACTTTACGAATCTAATTAGTATATATATGCAAGTAAATATGATTTTGAAGTTGACCTTACATGTATGTACTAACATTTTTAACTAGTATGAACGCAAAAATATTTAAACTTGATAATATCTGCCTGTATAAAATGCCCACATATTTGTAAATATACTACATGATTTCAGCGGAATATGAAATTTTGACGGGATGATTCTAAAAGTGTAATCGATTTAAGAAATTTAGTATCCTGTAAAAATATTTTGTTTAGATGTTACACCTATATTTAGAATAATAATTTGTTGCTTAAAACTAAGATATTTATTCTTCCATTTGATCAAGAATTTTAATATTTCAACAAACAAATATTTTCAGATGTTAATTTTAAAAAATTATTAACATTGTGAAAGTAAAATGCAAAACTAATTTTGCAGTTTTTTATGTAGTATTTTAATGACCAATTACATAAATCCCTATTTTTTTATAACTATTAAATAAGATTTTGTATTATTATAATTTTTTGTTGTGATTTCAATAACTAAAACTGGCTCCATAGTCTTTCTACAATGTATTATTAAATATTCATTTTTAAATTGATTTACATCGTCTTTTTATATATATTTTTTTACATCAAATACAATGTTGTTAATGTTCAATGTATTTATATAATATCAGTTACTGGTAATTACTAAAAATAAAGAACAATAATAATACATTTTTGTACCTAATCAAATATTACAATTATTTATTTTTGTAGTTACTTTTTAATATTTCAAACAATTTTATTTTATATTGCGAATTAGTTTATTTAATAAATAAAAAATAATTTTTAACAACGTAATACATATCTATAAACTTTATAGATAACGATATCTATATGAGTTACCTTAACATTATACGTTTCTTATCTTATCTTATCTTATTTTGTCATATTTTTATTAAAAATATTTTCTTTTCGAAAGAAAAACCATTATAGGCTTAAAATATAATGTTGCAGTTTGTTCAGTTGCATCCATCATAAAATTGTCAAAAAACGTATTTCTTTGTAAATTGGTTAAAATTTATCCAGAATTTATATTATGTTTTTATATGTTGATTCATATAATGAACCATATTTTCAAATTGAAGGATATTTCCACAGGCGCCACGAATAATTTGGATTCTACTGATCACAACAATGTTCCTAAATGTACTGGAATTAAAAGTATTCTGACTAATGCAAAGGTTTCTCAATTTTCTTCAGAATATTTTTCCACTCATGAGTCATATAATCACAACACACAGAAAAGGAGCTATCGATTGAATGAAAAAAATGGTAGAAAAACTATTACAACCCTTCAAATTTATTTAATCAAAATTGTTATAGTTACGGAATTATTAAAAGTTTCTCATTATATTTATTGGGAAATATGATTTATTGTCATAAATCTCTAATTTCATATGAGAATACTCATTGAATATTATTGTAAAACTTAAAGTTTATCAACTTTTTAATATACAGATATCATATCAAGTACAATATTATTAGAACTCAGTGTGTGACACTTTTCTGACTACCCGGTATAGGTATATCATAGTTATCTCAGCTGCATAAATATTTTCCTACAGTATTTTTGACAAAATAACGCACCTCAGGAAACTATTGATTGGTTTCCATTTTAATTATAACCCCTTCAGCGCGATTGTCCCTCTGGTCAACTCAGTAAGAAAAAGTTCATTGAGGTCTATTCGGGTTTCTTTCCCGATGGCAATGCAGAGGAGTTCTGCACCCACGTCTTCCGGACTTTCGACAAGGACAACTCCGGTAAGATCGACTTCAAGGAGTTTCTCCTGGCTATCAATATCACCTCGGGGGGCAAACCGGAAGAGAAGCTGGACTGGGCATATCAGATGTATGATATCGATGGCAACGGGACGATAGAGAGGCAGGAAATGGTCCAGATTATCAAGGTGAATAGCTGTAGTACCTAAACTCATTGAAGACGTGAGCAAAAATAGAGGCGGTGCAGACTTCAAGATGCATGAGCTTTTGTCTCGCTGAAGACGTGCATAATTACTAAAAATGATTTTCATAAGGAAAAACAATTATACTAATTTAGCGCAATCAAACTTGAGTATTGACAACATTAATTAATACATTTGCATGTTAAAGGTCACGAATTTTTAGCTTTTCATAGATGATATTTTGGAATGAAAGTGATGATAAAAATATTGATATAACATTTATTTTAGCTTCATAAATATTGAAACATAATATCTCTAAATTATTTCTGATTAAGGTAAGATATATCGTCATTTTACTTCAATAACATAGAATTCTCTCTTTTATTATTATTATTATTTCTAGCGAGAATTGAAATCTAAAAGTTAATACGAAGTCACAAAGTAGTTGCTTCTTCCGTACGCTAAAATAGTACTTAATCGAATATCTCAAAATTTTAATTTACTATGATATATATATGCATGTAGATTTAAATAGATATTTCAATCCATAGATTTTCAGAGTTTGCAAATATAGAAAAAGGCTGTAATAAAAAAAAAATATATATATATATAATTACTAATTTGAATGTGTCTACTACCTATTATAGTAACTACATAGTAACTGTAAAAAAGCGTTCAACTTTCAAAAACTCAATTCTTTATAGATGGCTTTTTTTATAGATAATAATCTAAATATAATTATCTAAATAAGAAATATGTTTTTTGTCTATAGAAAATCCACTATATGCTTCCAAAATTATTTTAAATTTATTAATTTAGATATATCTTAAAATTAGTAAGAATAACAATTCTATTAAAATTGGTTTAAATATAATAGAATTTGCCATACAACTATGAAAATTGATCCTATAATGAGCCCTTATAAAACTGCAGGAAATTCCTCAGCCGTCACAATTAATCAGTAAATAACCGATCACAGCAATGTTCCAAAAGTATATTGACTAATACAGAGGTCTCGCAATTCGATCAAAGTTAATTTGCTTCACAATTTTTCTCAATTCACAATTATAATAATTTATGTAAAAGAGGAGCTATCGATTAAATCCAAATGAAAGATAGTATAAGGTCACTAGAATCCATAATTAGTTGATAATTTTATTTATAATTCTGTTATATTTATTTAACAATATATTTTCTTGACTGAATTATAATTAATGAACCATTGTATAGTACATTAAAAATAATTATAATACTCATTAAGATGGATTTCTATAACATAAATGGTTAATACAACAATGAATAATGTCTGTGTTCTCATATTTGTGCAATTCTGTAAATGTAGAGCTAGACTTCTAAATGTAGTACAATTTTAAAAATATGATAAGAATCTTGCAGTTCATTTTAATCTCATTATCATGTTTTATAATATTTAAATAATCTACATATCATAATATATAGATGCTTAACTCTGAAGCATATACTTTTCTCAAACGAATAACTACTATTAAATATTGCATTAATTACATTCAATTCGGTTAATTAAGAATGTCTTTGTACGACAATAATAATGAAATAAGAAACATTTCATTCCTGAAAAATCAACTTTTAATGTATTCAATTAAAATACTCGCAGTAGCTCGGGATTTCAAGTAGCACCTATTAATACAATATATGCAATTAATCAATGCTAACAAAATAGATATTCCATTGATACAGCAGACAATTTTTTTAGGCAAGTGTACTAAAGAGAATTTATAGTGCATATTAAAAAGTACCTACAATTATTCGCGAGTTATTCCATCAACGCGTAGAGACTTTTTTCTATGGTTAACTACAAGTTTTCAGGAAATATGTAGTTACAAAGAGACATTCTTTATAGCCGCCCATTAGTATTTATAGCCATTATACAATACATATATATATAGTAAGTTCACATGTCATCAATTAGCGTTACGTTGTGGTAGTCAATTTTGCAAGAGTGTTAGAGCTGTTATTTCGCAACAGGGAAGGGAGAGGGAGAGAGAGTGAGAGAAAGAGAGATAGCATATTTTCTTCCATTTACAATATTTAGCTGAGTAGTTGATTTACCTCACGAATGGTAGAAACCGGAAAAAATGAGGCTGATTTCATTGTTACATATTATTCGCATTCACATGCTGTCTATTGAAGAATTTGGAATAAGGAGAAAGAAAATGAAATAAATACATGCTAGTACATAAGTCATTCATCCATTTATTGCTGTTCTCTTTTGCATTACTTCGTCGTCCTTATCCTCACTTCTCTCTCTTGTTGCCCTCTTCTCTTCCCAAATCTCGAATTACAAGAGAAACTGCATATACATGTTAAAATATAACGTTCTCTATACTTATTTAAGAATATAAGTATCGTCTAAGAAGCTGCAAGTGACTTCATATAAATTTTAGACTTAACTTCTACTGCGTTTAAATTTTTATATTTAGTAAATTGGTAGATATTTAAGTATTTTAATTTTAATCATGACTTCTCATATAAAAAGTAAATTAATTGTTTAGCATAGGTCCATATATAATTATGCGCTATATTGAATTGTGCAGGTCTATACATTCATGTATATCAAATATCTTCTCTTGAAAGTCTAGACTGTAGAAAGGATTTTCTAAACTCGATAATTTTGGAAGGTTTGTTTAATGCAAAATCAATGAAATTTTATTATTAATTGTCATTACAGTTTTTATAAAATATTTTTAATAAGGTGGCTTCTATTTTTGAATATTTATTACTTATTAAAGCAAACAAATTAAAAAAATTGACATTGCAAGTTTACTTTACGCATGCATACAAATAACTTATATTATATTGATCGGATATTTCTGTGTATATACATAATATTTATTATATTTCGAAATTTCGAAAACAAAATTGAAAAAAATTATTTTTTATTATTGAAATAATATTTTGAATGTTTTAGTGACATTTTTAAATTTTCTAAGAAGTCTATACAAAATAATCTTGAATCTCTCTGTATAATATATATTTTTAATTTTAATTACCTATGATATTGGTGCTATAATTAACCTATTTCAATTTATTTCGTAATTTTAGTATTTTTCTATTAAATCAGTAATAATTAGGTTACATGATAATATTGTGTATAATCTAACTTTCAATATTAAAATACATATATCATACATTCTGCTGTAGGTATACAGTATTTCAAATGTATTTTAATACTTTCCGCTGATAGAATTGTACATATGTTATTAGACAAGTATGGGAATAAAATATGACGAAATTATCTCCCTAGCAATATTCCAAGTTTTTATAAGGTTTCATACACAAGATTTTTTCGTATCGATGCCTTCCACCTTATCCTACTACCTGCGTTTGTTCATTTAGCTATCTAATTCTACAGATTGGAATGTTTGTTTAATTCTATAATTTGTATAATAATATAATTAATTCCGGCAAAAATTCGAATGAATCATTAGGAACGTTCTTTTGGTCAGGAATCATTAAACATTCTGAATGAACGATTTCTTTTATCGGTCTTTAATTTTAAATGAAGCATTAAAACAAATCGATGTTAACTTAATTTTTGAATGAATCGGTAAATACATTACATAAATGAAGAAAGTAAATATTATTCAGGAAAATAATTTTCATTAAAACATAAACTAGCCATTTCATGGATATATATGTAAATTGAAATTTATTTTCGCGCTTCTATTTGGACGCGAACAGAGGCGTGTCGGGAATCAGATGCGTGACCTACTTAATTTTTATGGTAATGCCCAAATTATTCCGACTTTTCTGAATAAATGATTCCCAAAGACATTGATATTTTTAATGATTCTACTTTTGGAAAACGCTTATTATTCGGAATATATTATATTATTATACATATTATAGAATTAAACAAACACGTGTGTTTAACAGTGTTATAAATTATTCAACAATACAGTCAATTTGTATTTATCGATATTGCATATTATAAGTTTCATATTTATCTACCGGCAGGTACAGACACTGTCTGGTAACTTCAAAAGACTGTACAATACACATATTTTTTATTAAAGAGTTCAAGCTTTCATATATATATATATATCTATATAACTATACCTACATGTATAAAAATATAAAAATACATTAAATTAATCTGTGTATACATATTATATTTTCTTCACTAAACAAGAATTACTTTATACAAAGGAATCATATATAACACTTAACCTTAATCATAACGGGTTTATTACACTATCCATGTTTCGGGAAGGAAAGCCAATAGCTTCTCAAACCCTATTATTGTTTAACTTTCTAAACTTCCTTCGATACAAATATATATTTCTATTTTTTTAAGAGTGTTTTGCTCCATTTTGACAAAAGGGTGCATTTCTGGTGTGATCACGTGACCTCTATTGTTCTACAATAGTGAATATAGCGCTAAAAATGGTAACACATTAGTCTGAAAAATCACGGAAGTTAGATTGTTCAATTTTATTGTATATAAATTACAGAAAAATATGCGAGTGGGACCTTACAAGGTCTCAACAAATAACATGCAAAGGCAAAATAAGATAAATGTAAACATTTCATTTGTAAGTCATTGTACCTCTCCTATGTCTGTTTTAGATACCTCATGCTCCTCAGTAACCATCTTTTTTATGTATTTAACAAAAAAGTTATCTAGTTTTTCAATTAGGTAAGCTTTAAAGTATGGCAAAATTAACTAGGCGTACTTAAGATATCGGTAATGACGCCCGTTGTTCTAATTAAATTGGGATCTTCTCAATTGAATCTATCCTGAGTTTGGAATGTCGGTGATGTAAAAGTTTTCTAAATTAAAAAACGTTTCTCTATGTATACTTGAGTCGTACGAACAGTTTTTAGTAACTGTTAAGTAATTAAATATAATTTGTTACATTTATTTGTGACAGTTTGCAGACAAATATAAATGAGAAGGTCTGAAACAAATACTTAAACTGCAATTAATTGAATTAATGTAGGGTGTTACAATGGCTTATTTAGTTAGTATGTTTTTTCTTACATAAAAGTTAGTAAAAGCATCATTAGAAACTATACCGTTATAAAATATATGGTATATAGTATATTTTTCAATAAAAACAGACACATTGAAAAGTTGAACAACTTTGAATTAGGTAGTATTTAATTTTCTTATTTTTCATAGAACTTTAAAATAAATTATTGGTCGATAAAAAACAGTATTTGATGTCATGATTTTCTCCAAAATATTTCAATATTAAACTTTTAGATTGTTAATTTAATTGAAATTACCATAAGTGATGTATAGTCACTACCATAAGTCATGTATAGTATTTAATAGTTAATGTTTAAATTAGCGATTAATATTAAAAATAGGGTTGTAGAAAACTGAAACACAGCTTTTTACTGAAAACTAGGAAAAATTAAGAGCGTATGTAAAAGTACATATGCAATTTTGTACATATGTAGAACCATTAGCGATTCCAATATTGCTCTTTTTAAAAATCGTTCATTCCAAAAGTTGGAAGGTACGTATTAGATTCCCGACACTCATTGAACCGTGTCCAAATCGAAACAAGAAAATAAATCTGAATTTTTGTATCAAGGAGATGGATAGTTTCAGTTTAAAAGAAAATATTTTGCATAAATAGTATTTACTTTCTTCGTTTATGCAAAATTAAAAAAATTAAAAACACCTCTAAACAAATAAAAGACAATATCTTAAAGGTATGTAACACTTGTTTTACTGGTTAGTATATGCCCAAACATTTTTTGTACACCACATATAAATAGTAAAACAGAATGGATTTGGACTTATAAAGAAATTATATGGATTTAACAAATAATAGTGACATTTTGGGGTTTTGCTTCGCAATAGCTTGAGTATTATAGTAAATAAAATGGTTTTGATTCCCTATTAACACTTATACTCCGCATACCAGGCTCTTTTGCACTTGATTATTCTAGGGGGCATTGGGAGGGTGGAGGGCTCAATAGATTCCCTATAATTTTAAAACTTCGTAATAAAGTAAAAATTTGAAATTTAGTATGTACTTAAACGAAAATGCTTTGTAACATATTCAATAAATTTATCAAAAGTCTTTCTTGATAAAAAAAGTTTTAAAAATTTCAAAAAACCTTTTTCAATTTTAAGGAAGAAAAATGTTTCATCATACTCCATGATTTGTTATATGAAACTAATCAGTACCCAATTCAAAATGTCCTTTATTTCGGAAAAGAAATACATTTGTATTAAAAAAAGTGTTTTATTATTTTATTTACAAAATAATGAATTTTAGGTTGAGGTTATTTGTAACAAAGTGTAAAATGCTATTTTAGAAAAATTCACGGCAAAGTCTATTTGTTCATTCAACAATCACAGCAAAGGTGCGAAAAGGATAATATTAAATAACTGTAAAAGTTAGTACGTATATTATCATTTATAAACTTGCTCTCAAATTTTTACTGTACAAATGTATTTTCTCTATCTTTTTTAGAGGGATCCAGAGAATGTACATTTTCTTTATTCTTCTTCACAAATTTTTCGAATTGTAATGTGTAAACTTGGCAAAAATATAAACTACAGGGAAGGATTTATAATTGGGAAAGTGGGAAGGATTTCCTTTGTTATATTTTAGCATCCCTTGAACATAAAGAGATGATACAGAAATCCTTACGCTGCGTTAGCTATAATATTAGAATGGGAATCCTACAAAGCTCAATGACGATCGATCAATATAACTGTGATAAAACTATCGTATGATTTTGTGCGATAAAGATGTTCACTATAATTTATTTCAATTAATCAATGATATAAGTACATCATTTTAGGTTTTAGATTGTTTTTTTACTAAAGTACGATAATTTTCTAATTAAATTTCTTATATTGAAGAAGAAAATCATGACTCTATATATTATTATTGTTGCTTTTAATTATAATATTCATGGTGTTGTAAAATTTTGATTTAAAGAAAAATTTACAGCAAAAAAGTTTACAAAAATAATCATTAATATAAGTAGTAAATGTTCGCAATTAAATTTAACTAATAAATATAATAAATAAGTAGTAAATATAGTTAAATTTAACTTTTATATCCAATCTCATTCAGGAAATGTTTATAAAATAAAACAATTCTACCTACTGATAGTGAAATTGTCCAACAAATATTAAAATATAAACGTTGGAAAAACAATAGTTTAAGAATATTAAAAACAAAATAAAAACATAGTTATTTTTAATATCTAACGTTTGTTAATGATACATATTAATAATAATAAAAAAAAAATTATCAACTTGAAAAAATGTTTTTCCGTTTTCCGACATAGATACTGACGTTATGTTGAGAATATATTTTTGAGACTAAAATTCTAAACATTTTATAGAATAAAAAGTAGTGCAGTTTTTAGTCACAGATATTCTATAAGGAAGAGTAAATATAGTAACTACTTTGATGTGCCAATATATTGAATTTTGTCTTTGTACTAAGAAGTAACAATAATTATCAGCACGTAACAATGTTTTCTGCGATATATAATGTATGATCCTTAAGTAATATATTATACAGTTTTGAACGTAAGAATTTTCCAACATGTTAAATTCAAGTATTAATTTATATAATAAATAAAACTGTTCACAATCCACGTTAAAATTATCATTAAATTTAATGTCTATATTCATTTTAATAATCCCAGCGTGAATTTTTACTTGAACGCAAATCTAAATGAAATCGATATTGCAATTAAGTGGAAATTCGCTTTCTTATTCTCAATAGGCACACGTTAATATATATATAACTATATATATGTGTACATATATTGGTCAATACGTACATTCGATGTCTTAAAATGGAATTGGTACGATTTATGTATAGATATATGCCTACGTACTCGTATAATAGTATGCATCTAACGGTTTCTTTGAATTTTGCACATATATATATATGTCGATAAAATTATTGATAATTCTTCGAATTTATCTACATTTATTAGTTAATCAGTGAGATAGTATCTATATCAGCGAAGATTATTTTCCAAGAGAACTACCCCTAAGGTTCGAAGAAAATGCCAAAACCACCTTTGGAACTATCTACAATACCAATATACGTATATATAACTCTATAATCAGTGGTCTCAGTAGGAAATTAGAAATCCGCTACCGTTGAATTATATCTGATAGTGAGTCAACCTATGATCCAAACTGCTTACATTCATGCCATATACCTATAGGTACTTATATCTATAACTGCTAAGTTTAGAAATGTAGAAATGTCTGAATAGCTCTGGATAGAAAGTCAATTGGTTTTATCTTAAATAAAGTCAAAGAAAAATGTATAGAAAGAATAAAGTCATTTTTTAAAATGCATAATAAATTTTACAAAATCAACTTTCAACTTCTACACAGATTCTAAAGAAGATTAAGATATGTATGTAGGTATTCCCAACCCTCAATATACCTACATTATCAATATTGAATTTCCTATATCGTATTTCTGACAAAATATACATACATTTTATTGTTTCTTGATTGTAGATATTATTATATATGTATTATTCATTACCTCATTGAATCAGTAATATAATTGTTTCATTATTATAAAATTGATAAAATAATATATATACATTTAATATACATATTTATAATTGTGTAGCAGGTGCATATAAACAACATATATATACCTATTTAATATTAATATCTAAAATTTCCGTTCCAATTTTTAATCTGATTATATTTAGTTAATCAATATGCTATTAAAAATCATCAAAATAATATTAAAACGATAAAAATGAAAATTATTTCAATACAGAAATGTTTATCAACATAGATTATCAATAAAGTTTTTATAGATATTAAATAAATAGTTTTTTATTGAAATGAATAAACCATTTTTTATACATTTTATAGATAAATAGGCTAGTTCTCTTATTAAAAAAACAGAATATAATTTTTAAAAACTGCGACAAGGGCTTATAATAAATTACTAATTATGCTAAATGTTCAATCTATATATATTTTGCTAGATTTTAACACTTTTTTATATATGATTTTTTAAAGGAATTTTGATGATAATGTGTGTTATTGACGAATTATCATATATTGTACAATTCGTTGATTAAACTGCATATCTAAGAGTCAGAATGGCAAGAGTTATTGCACTGTTAAGTTTGTCATAAGACGTGTCGTGTTTTGTTCAATATTTCACCCAAATTCACAATATTCCCAATTTCTCGTATGTCATTACTAAATTTGTGTATTACATAATAATTAAAATATATCTCATACAACTTTTGGGTAACACCTTAATAGGTATGTGGTAGTATCAATATTAATCGCATATGCATTGTTTCTGTTTAATCAGCAATATGCAGCATATACAATTTATTTAATTCCACTAAATATATTTCTATATATTAACTTAATTTATTAACTAAATATTAAAAATATATGTTACACATTACTTTTGCCTGACACCTTATTCATTAGTAGTAAAAAATGTTTTTATTTGAGCATCTTGTCTATTTGTGAACATCCAATATGTAGCATACTAATTACGTGACTAAAAAATGTCACTTCATTTAATACAAAGTGTCGTGTAACAATATGACTATCTCCGTAATAAGTATTTTTTAGAAACAGGTCTTTTTAATTATTACACAATGCTACAGTACAATCCTACAGTAGCATTAAATATATAGGCTATCCAGACCAAATCTGGACGAACAACATATCAAATCTGACATAACTACATCAAATATGAATTCTAAATTTAAGTACACAGCAAATGCGTAAATAAAGAGGTCAAATTCAACGTACGTACATCAATCTGAAATCATAATTTTAGTGGACAGCAAATTTATAAAAAAATGTAATCAAATGTGACATACGGAATTAAAATTTGACATACAGTAATCAAATTCAACAATTAATACTGCACTATGTTAACTTGTTTCTTACGAATACTCTGAATTCTTTCTGACCTAGATATATGTACATATTTAGATAATAGTCCCATATATTCTCTATTTATTATAATATGTATACTATATATGCATAGGTATGTATATATACATAAATATTTATAAATATAATTTCAGAATATATATATCTATAGACTTTGAATATATTAAGTACTCATATTTATATATACATATATTTAATTTATCTTAATCTAAATCTAAATTTGATTAAATTCTCAATATATATAAATTATACAATATATAATTTTTAATGTTAACACCATTATTAGTATCCCCTTGAATTATGACTTCCGAATTAATTTTATACAATTTCTAAATATATTATATATAATAATATATCCTGTTTATCTCGCATATGAAATTTACAGACAATGTAATGAGTGACTGTATATATAGCTTGGTTTAAGAATATATTTAAATTATTTACAAAGTATGTAGTTATATATTCTCATACTTTTTTAATGAACCGTATTTTATTAAAATACGGTTCAAAGTTTATGCATATTATATACCAAAATTATATTTTTAAATATATAGATAAAATACATAATAATAAACTGAGCATAGATGAGACTATTCTCTAAATATATATATATCAATAGTTCCTAAGAATTCAGAATAATCATAAGAAACAAGTTAGCATGCAGTATTAAATTGTGGAATTTGATTACTATATGTAAAAAAAATTTAGTTGAAATCTTGTCCACGCCTGAATATTTCATAATTCATAAACACATAATATCTGTCCACCAGATTGGTGTTTGATATATTGGTGGGTGGTTTCTTTAATAGCAGAACATGTTTTTATTCCATCCAGTTGTGAACATGCATAGCTACGTGGGTCTAGCAATTTCATGTTGTTAAATGATTTCTCTATTTTGAAATTCAGTCATCGATGTTTCCTTAAAATAAAATATACGTTTCCGCATTTATCGAACCACCATCTTGTAAAATCTCATAATGTAACAAAGGGACTTCGAAAAAAACGGATGCCACTATGCAGAGATTTTATTGTCAGAAATGATCAGTCATGGAATGGGGAGCCGGTCACTGGCACCATCAACGCATGCATGTATGTCTCATTAGATATATACACTTCTCTTCTATCACTACTATCATTCTATATATTCTCCTATACTCCTATCTTTGCATACATCCTCAGTTATCTCTCTTGAATACTCGATTTTGTCATCCTTGGTTTTTTAATTAAGGGTATGTGGTACCCATTTACAGCATCATAATTTATTTGTAATTATTTTGCATATTTTTATAAACTGATGACTCATCAATGCCAGTGAGAGATTATATATTTGCAACATATAAACTTGGATCAGTTTCGATGAGTTCTCTAACACTATTCGTATTAGCATCCTCTGGGCTAGTTTTGGGCTTTGTTGATCCAGATTTTATTTTTCTCTCTTCTCGACCATCGTAAAACTTCTTTACAATCTGTTGAACTCTGTCAAGGCTTA
This sequence comes from Invenusta paracnida, assembly GCA_036023295.1. Lineage (NCBI taxonomy): Eukaryota > Metazoa > Platyhelminthes > Proseriata > Coelogynoporidae > Invenusta > Invenusta paracnida. The sequence continues at coordinate 29,401 of JAYRBW010064141.1, forward strand.
TTATCCTTTCTACACCACAGCATGATAATAAGTCGATGAATTATAACTAAATTTACAATCATAGAATAAAAACTTTAAATAAAATCAATGCTATGCTATGCTATGCTATACTTTTTACATCCAAATAAAAGACGTTTTTTTAAGAACCATTTATTATATCATGTAAATGTTGAATTTTTAAATAATCACTTTTATTAAATGATAAGAAAATTTTAGAAATTAATAAGTTAATTGGTTAATTAGGTAAATGTAAAAAAACCTTTCATTTATAATTAATTAGTTGTTATTTTAGATAAAGTTTTTATTACTTTGTTTCAATTTCTTTAATTATTGAGCTTCAAATTTGAGCTATTTTTCAAATTGGAATTCATTTTTTAATTTGATTTCATCATATTAACGGATGGAATTATGGTAAATATATTTACATTGACTTCAGAAAGTTATTAGACTATAGTATTTCGGTATTTTAAAGTTATTTTTGTTTAAAATTTTACCATTGATCCAAATGAATCAAATATTCATTAAATATCAAATTCTAAATATAGTAATATGATTTAGTGTGACCTCAAAAAGCGTTCGTGTTAGTTCAATTCGCTAAAAAAATTACGTATCTTTTGTATGTATTTGCGTTAATCGCATTGTTAATATAAATATTGTACATATATATGTATTCTTATTTTTGTATCTTATAATCAATTACATACTTACTATTATTTTGATTTTTTATTATAAATTAATATGCAGAAGTTTCGCACACCTTATTATTTGTAAAACTGTTGCTGTATTCACGGCTGAATAAATATCATTATAATCAATATTGTACTATATATTGAACACCAAAATTGACTATCTAAGTTAAACAGTGCAGGCACGCTTGCTAGGAAAATTGGCTACTATTGTCCAAATAAAAGTTGCTATTACTACGTCATATATAATTTAAAATCAATTAGCCGATTTGAATGCAATTATTCAACATCATTATGCTAGTTAAATAAATGCAGAATTAGTGGGCGGGCGAAACTTTTGCACAATAGTGTAGTATTTGTTATTATGATTATTTGGTATGGTTTTAGATTAATTAAAATAAAATAATTAATTAATCAATGAAAATATATTTAGGTATATAACATCATGCTGCAATCTGTTATTCCTTTACTAGGCAATCTACAGTATGCTCGGAGCCGAGGAGGGCAGTGTTGACCTGAGTCCAGAGGCACGAACGGATGAGATCTTCCAGAAAATGGACGAAAACCGGGACGGTATACTTACACGAGATGAATTCATGCGAGGTTGTATGAACGACAAACAGCTATATTCCATGTTGCTAGCAGATGAACCCGCGGAATAGCCAATAAGCAGAGACCAGAAAAACAGACTATCGTTACCGATAATGATTGGTTAAAAACCTCGCCACATACCTGCAGGTACACCCAATCAATCAATTTGAATAATTTATATCTATCGACCCATTTACAACATGATGTATCTCTCTCGCTCTCTTTCTCTCTCGTTAATTATGTACATTATTGGTACCTACACTTTATACTATATGTACTACTAACTATTCGTGTATACTGTTGACAAAACATGCCTAGCCACGGATACAAAGCAAACAGTGCTATACAGGCGGTTGGTAGCAGCCAATGAGCGCTTATTTTAATAACGACGCCTCTTGATCTTTATTTCTTTATATTTAACATAATTACATTTCTATATTGCGATTTTGATTTTCTGTCTCTAAATGTCCATATCAGCTTTATTTTTTCTTGCTTTCGTTTTATTGGTAGTTCACTGCAACCCTAAAAACTACACCATATAGTTCTCATTTTATTCACAACAATGCCTGATACTTCTAAGTAACCTATATGCTTCATTGTGTCTCTTATTACCTACTGTATTTAGATTATTAATATAATTACGAACAAATGCTTGTCTATTTATTAATAAGTTAAAAAGTAAAATATTAATAACATCTAATGCATCTTTCCATAATTTCTTCTGTTCTACATATTTTGTTGATTTAACCTTAATTTGTTTTGTTTCTCATTTTTTATTCATTTAGTTTTATGAAACAATTTTATTTATGGAAATTTTTAACAACAAAAACCTTACAAACTGTTAAAATGTCATGTCTACAACAATCATTTTACATATTTTAGGCTCTGTTTAAATTGAAAAAAAACAATGACCATTCACATTGTAGAAGCATATTGAATAGTTTAGAGATATTGTAGGTTATGATATACATATATACATAGCTATAGGTACCTATATATATAAATCCACTTAATCTTTTATTGCATAAAAAAGTTATAGGACTTAATTATTTAACACATTGTTTTAAATAGATGTTTCATATAATGAAATTTCTAACTTCTAATTTCTAAAGCCCGAATTATTTTATTTATCATAATATTTACATAATTCATAGTGTATTTATGGCATTATTACATGTATAAATATATAACACATTAAAATCATGACAATCAAAAAATAATTTTTTACTGCATTATTATAGTTGTTTTAAAATTTCAGACCATTAATGTCTGCTCCTATCTAATATATTAGAAGCATTCAAATCTATGTAACACCTTAACTTTAATTACAAATAATTCACGATAGATAAATTAACTTCATCCTATTAAGTCAATTACATGATATGCATTCACAACACTACCTTCTAGATTAATTTGTGATAATGTTTGTAACGCTAATGAACTGTACTTGTCTATTTATGCCTAGTTTATTAGCATATAGGAATAATTTAAGATACCGAGTATATCATGATGTTTAGACACATATACCTATATATATATATATATAATATATAATTTATTTGTTATAGAAGTATTAAAGTATATGACTGAGACGTTAGAATTGTTTCTATTAGTCAATGTATTACTTATGTCCATTATAATATGACTTTATATTGTGAAAATCAATAATGATGATGCCATTTACAAAATTGCTTATGCACACAATATACTTACTTTCTGTTTATTGTCCATTGCCTAGAAAATAAATTACACATTTTAAAATACATTAAATCTTGGACATTAACGGCTGCAAGTTATTGATTGAATCCACCAAGCTGTATATTAATACTTTTGAGTGTTTTTTTTGAGAGGCCGCAAAATTGCCAAATTTTGAAGATCGTTTTTGGGCAGAAAGATCCTTCTCCCCTTCCCTCTCCTCTTCCCTTTTACAATATTTGAACGCTTACTTGACGCAAAATTTCCAAAGAGTCTACTCAATTATGATCCACAAAATATCTACAAACAAGAACCCTAGCAAAATATGAACTACGATTAGTTTACTATTTTACTTGCTTATTACATAACACCATACAATATATTATTTCAATATATTGACATACTAATATTTTTATTAATTTATTTTATTGAGGTTTAATTTATCAACAATAATTACTAAGTTTTCACTCACACATATTCAGAAAGTCTGCCAAAATTGGCAGAAAATATTTAGATAATATTATTATGTAAAGTTTATATGATATTCATGATCTATTAAATCTATATTTATAGTAATCTACCTGATACATTTGACGCACTGTTCTCTCCTTTTATTTATCTATTATCGATTTTCTTGTCTGCGCAAACGAGTCATGTGAGGCTAATTGTGTTCCACTTTTGTCACGAGTAATGAGCTTCGTGGCAACTTATTCCTTACACATTCTAACTCATTAATCGTTATATTCTATAAATTATATTCTATATATATATATATATATGTTTGTTTATAATTCTATTTGACATGTACACTGTATAAAAGATGATTGAAATAAATAAATATATAAATATATATACATATATTTACACTTCTTATTCGTGTTTTACGTCTTGGACTTACATATACCTAATATGCTTCTGATATAGTTTATTTAAATAGATCAGTTTAAAAGTAATATTTAAATAATAACTCTTTAAAATTCAATTTACAAAAAATTATTAAATGCTCTTAACTATAACTTGATATCATTATTTCATAAAATTGATATCATACATATATACTATTATCCATTTGTATTAGTAGTAGACTGTTATAATACAACATTATTGTATTATATTTTTTGTTAAATTAGAGATTCAGAATTTATCTATATTTGTTAATTTTACATCAAGTTGTCTTATGGCTAATTTAAAATAAGCATCGTTAATAATACAAGTATGTCCTTACATACACAATAAACACATAATATCAAAAGTAATTAAATTTCAAAATTTCAAAATTTGCAAGTATGTAATATATTATACATATATATTTATAAATAAACGCAATACAGCTTGATTGTATAGCAATGTATAGTTTGATATGTATAATATATTCAATTGCGTTAAAGCATTTATATTTAAAATAACATGAGAAATTTAGTTATAATCTTTTTTAATTTTTTTACCTTATAAGTTAAACATTAATGTTTTAAAGTTGAACTTTTTCTTTTAGATAATTTCTCATTTTGTTTGAACAGAACTTTTCCAAGAACACTATGAGAATTTTCTATTATATTTATTTCAATAAAATGCGTTTACACTGTTTATTATAGCACTTGAAATGAAGATCATTGGATTCTCTAAATGGTAAATTTCTAATTTATTGAATGGTTTAAAATTATTTATGACAATAATATTAAAAAATATGAATATCTACATAATATCTATTCTCCATAAACTTAATAAATGCATTTTACCTAAGTACAAGGAATGATGACTAATATTCTTATTACTTGCAGTGGTTTTTCTGTTATCAATTATGAACAAATTATTCATCTATTGTTATAATAATATTGCAAATGTATAAATCATATGTTAAGTATAGTAGATTATTCCACAGGAATAAATTTCTTTTAAAATTTTGGCAAGATTTGCATTGTAATCATAGAGTAGTAATAGCAAGATAATTTACTCGGTCAAAAAAGCGTAAATATGTTTATTCAAAGTTCACAATTTTATATTCCCATCAATGCGATGATAATTTACATTCTAAAACAGTATAACAAATCGATTTTTAAACGGGCAAATGTACATGATATAAAGTTCTGACATAAAAAGTAAAATTATAGAAATGTGTGCCTGAATTAGAGCTACGATAATATGTAATTTATAGGAGTATAGCTTGAATAACAAAAGAATTTTGTCGATAAAGGCAAATAACTAGTTTTGTCTACTTTTAAGCCAAAGGAATACGAAATAGAGTGCTTATACAATATATGCCATGTATACCAAATAATGTAGGCAAAACTAGTTATTTGCCGCTATAGAAAATCTTTTTATTATTTAAGCTATACATCTATAAATTACATATTATTGTAGCTGACATTCTGATCAAATTTCTATATTTTTGGTGCAGTTTCAAAATGGGGGATATTCCTCTTGAATCAAAAGAGTAAGCCTTCTTTTCAATCCTATGTTTTCTGGTCATTATAGTGTGAACCCAAACATTAATGGTTTTATTTGATGTTATTATTACTACTTTATAGCATGTGTTGTTCAATATAATTATTTTATATATTTTTGTTTTGATTTAAGTTACTTATTTAAATTTTATTGCAATGGATTTTTATTACAAATACATTACTAAACATTTTTCATGGGAATAAAGATGTATGTTGCCATAAATCAGGTAGGCAAACTTGTTATAGAGCATTTTTTTAAATTAAATTCGAAATCTACATGGTCGATTTACACTGTCTGTAAATTTTGATAGATGTCTAGATTCAAATGCACTAAGTGAACTCTCTTGGTATTATTACTCATTGATTATAACAATTTGCATATTTTATACTTGTCTATTGTATATTATTAATGTCTGTCCTCTGATATTCGTTAAAGTTTCCTTAGTAGTGTAAGGAAATCTAACGACTATAGATTATATAGTTGCGAAACTGTTTAATCGATTTCATCTATAGGATAATGTAGACTGAATTGAAGATACTTAAATGTTTCTGGAAGGAGTTAAACGTTTAAAAGGGTTTAAAGCCAACTTTTTCAATTACAAAGTTTAACATACGTCACAATTTGTCTTGCACCTTAAATCGACATCGAATTAAATTATTTTTGAAATTTATTAACAAATGTATGAATATAAAAAAAACAGCGCATCATTTAACATCATATTAATTATTTAAAAAGTTAAGTTATCCAAAATTAAAACTATTCATGTATAGTCAATCTATCTATCTATCCATCATTCTAATGGATAAAAAATCAAATAACTTAGCAGGATATTATGTGATGTAAGTTTTATGTACGAGCAATATTAGAAGGAACTCTTAGTCCGTTTATTAATTCACGTATTTCTAACGTGTATATTCCCGGTCATGCACGCAACCACCGTCCCTTTCTTACTAATCCCTTTATATGTATGCATGCCTTGAAATAAGTTAACTTTTATATCAAGGCCGACGACATCAGGATACATTAATTTGTGCACGTCTTTAATGCTAAATTTGCCTTTCTGGTAGAGTTGCTTTAAATAAAGTGGATAAAAGACATCCTCGCACACCCTCTCTCCCTTTACATATTCTCAATAATATATCCTTCCTTTATGATTCTGTAGTAGAAGTGTAGATGCAGCATTTAAGTTTACCATATAATGTCAGGACGTAGTCATATGCACTGAAGAGTCTCTCAAAATATAATTGAACACATAATGCCAGACCTGGATTCTTGTGCTTTGTGTATTTCATGGGGTGGTTATGTCACAACGAGGTATTATGTGGCGACTACAACGTCGTACAACGGAAAAAATTATTCGTTTTATACCTCAAGGATATCTTTCCACGATGCCAAATGAGGAGCTACCCAAATGCAAAAGCGAAGAAATTCAGAGAAAGGAAGTGTTCTTGCTAAAGAATTAATTATCATTTTATTCGTTTGAATAGGATTTGTAAGAACCCTGGTTTCCCAATCTCCGCCCTTTTAAACATTTCATATCACGTCATTTATGCATACATAATGCTGTATGAAATATATGCAAAGGTAAATATAGTAAATACAAACTTAACGTAGGTATACAGTGTATTATATCAATATTTTAGTATTTATATTTGCCACTATATATCTGCAGTGCTTTTTAAATATAGTTTGAGAAAAATTGTATATATAATATATACGTCCAAAATTTAAATAAGTAATTTGGCACGAGCAAAGAAATATGACAATATACTTGATACTCTAATTATTCTAAATAGCTATATATAACTATTTATATATATAGATAGATAGATAGATAGATTGAGAATTAGTCAATATCTTAGAAATCGAAAATTTGACAATTATCAAAAATGACAAACTAGTCTGTCACCATGTAATATATAGACTTACCGGCATCCGCCAAAAATTTCTGATTAAAAGTTTATTTAATCCACAAATAAAACGATTGCGGTTATTCACCTAACTTTTTATTTGAAAAGTATAACAAATGTTTATATATACAAATACTGCGGATAAATGCTTATTCACTCGAAATATTATCGAATCATATCAGTTATGGACATCTAGATAATTTATCTAGAAGTCTATGATAACAATAAAATGTTTTAGAGATTCAAAAACCGCACCTCGTTTTTAGTAATGTACCTGAAAAATATAAATATGATTAATTAAGCGAATAGAGGTAGTTTTCTTATTTAAGTAATATAAGAAACATCGATTTTATCTTATACTTCCGAGACTGACAACACATTTGTATCCTTCAGTAAGATACAAGTCTAGATATTAATAAATCATGTTTATATTATCAATATGGCATCATGATACATACATATGACACGTATATATATATATATATTCAATTTACGAATGTTTATACTCTTTGCTCTATGGTTTATGCGTTGTTGCATATATTAACATTCGCCAAACAATAATAACGTCGTCGATATAACTTTTATTTCTTCTATGGTTATTTAGATAATATACTTTGCAATACAATAAGAATGTAAATAATACTTATTTTATTCGAAATAAATATTATTTAAATTATCCATATGAATTATATTTATTGATTACTTATTTTTGAATTTGAATTTTCTGGGTTTTTTTATAATTTTCTTACATTAATTATTCAACCTATGCTAATATTGTGATGCACAAATATGTATAGAATTTCTAATGTCGATATCGAATTTTGTTGCATTTTATGAAAAGTAAAGAAATTTTTAGCGATTACTGATTATTATGAAATTAAAAATAGATTTAAAGTAGAATATCTGGTATAAATAAATATTTATAATACGATTTGTAACATAGGTACAATTAAAGTATTTTAGTAGGCGGATAGAAAAAAGAGGTGTTTCAATTTGTCATCCCATTTTTTTAATAATAAAAACAATGCATTAACAATGCGTCAGATGTATAGGAAATCATTCAAGAAAATTAGAAGTATATACTTATGAGCTAATACTACGAATATTCTGTATGTTGCTCACACTGTATTTGGTAGATGCATGTCCTATGCTTTATATATTATATATTATACCAAAATACATGTATATACATTAATTGATACTAAAATCGATGATTCAATTTAATGTAAATAACATATCTAGTATGAATGAATACCTAAAAATGTAATAATATTTAAGTAATTTTTAAATATTTTTAAACACATAAAAACTATTAATGTGGTAAAAATGAATCTCAAAATGCATTATAATTTTCTTTGGCCAAAATTTTCGACACAGGAAAGAAAAACTTAAATTCAATAATATGCAAATTAGAGTTAATTTTATTTAAATAAAATAACAAACAGACAATTTGCTTAGCTCACTTTGACAAATTCAATTTATTCGAAAAATATAATCATATTAAACATAAATTCCTAGGACTTATAATGAAAAAAATGTCTCAACAAAAGCGTGTAATTTTTATATTGTTTACAATTTATCTAAAGTAATTTATATTCAGCGAATTTCTAGAAAGAATTATCTAACCTAAGATGCGTTATTTTATTCATTGTATAAATATTCAAATTATTTCAAATTTTATTCAAAAATTTATTCAAATTATAAATGTATTGAATTTGAAAGAGCTATTATCTTAAAATTACTTTAAATGAAAAGTTCGTGATACATTCATCTACATAACTTTTATAATTAGACTTAAATTATATATTTACTATGGCTGGATTCTAAGTGTTACACTAGTATACCACCGCAATAAAATTTAAATATTGTAAAGATATTTCCCAATACATTGGTTGAATTAAATAGTTAAAAAAACGCAGCTAAATAGTTTCAAAATTATTTTAAAATAATTTCATGTATACATATGTTATAAGCACTATATCGCAAAATTTTGATGCAATAAAATTCAAGTACTTTTTAATGGTTCAATTGAAGAAGTAAATATGTAATTATTAGGGGAGAAATGATACAGAATGGCATACATAGGAATGTTTGACATAAAACTTAAAGAACAACATTGATAAAACACACAAAAAGGATTCATTACAGTTAAAATTTATATTGAAATATAAAATATCTTTTCCGATGACGTATTAATTATGTTTTCCTGCGTTTAACTCTCTAAATAAAATATTGCATCTGCGTAGGGTATAAATATGTCCCGGAAGTGGTTAACTAATTATAAACCTTGCCATTATGGTCAATGAAACAGTAGACTACTTTAGAGCTTTATAAATCAACTTTTATTTTTTCTGCTGTTAATTTTTCATAATCCTTTTGTAATTCTATAACAATTAGAAACAATTAGAAATAAGAAGAAAGATTGTATATAGTTAGAGATTATAGATTACAAAATTCACGATCCGTAAAAATGACTATTGCATTTTGAATCAAAATTACTACTTCTACCCTCCCACACAAATTTGCACACTTGTTCAGATATCAACCACCATTTTCTTATCCACATCGAGTCCGCTAACCATTTCCGAGAACTCCTCGAAGGAGACCTTCCCGTCGCCATCTTTGTCCGCGAAGATCATCGTCTTGTCGACGATCTGTTGGAGCTGGGTATCTTTGAGATTGTTCCCGACCATCATCTTCAGAACCTGGAAAAGTATGTTGTGCGGTAACCATGACGATAACGTCAATTTTGGACAATATTCTCCACCTAGATCAGACCAAACCACACCTACCTACTGTCAGCCTCGGAAATGTAAATCAAGCAGATATTCTGAAAAGATTACGTAGATATAGGAACATTCGTTTCTATGTAGCCAAAAACTATAACTAGATTATAAGTTAGTAGTTATCAATGAACGAATTTCTCTACCTTAATTTCGATAAAAATATATAGCTATAATTAAGATATTGTTAGTAATAAATATAATTCGATCAGTAAAATTATTAAATTTAAAATGTGTTAACCTCTGTATAGATTGTAGCCTGTATCATTATATATTTATTGATTGGTTAACTGTTTCGGCATTTTAAAAACAGTTTCTGCAGTTACCGTGAATTCTAATAAATTTCACAATAAATGTTAAATTAACAAATAATAAATGTATATTTAAAGTTTTTTGCCGGCAATAAACCGACTTCAATGTAAAATTACTAAATTATTTATAAAGCTCAAAATGTATAGAAAATTGTTTAAAAAATGATCTTAGGAAAATTTCTTTAAACAATTAATATACATACATACATACACAGAATACATAGAATACATGAATACATAAATATAATTACAGCAGTATAGATTATTTTAATTAACATGTCGTACGAAGAGAGTCTTAAATAACATATTTTTTAAGTTGTCATATAAAGGGCAAAAGGGGATAAAAAGAAAAATGAGTCTGCAAACAAAAAATTATATTGAAGGCAAATGAAACGTGATTCTCTGGTGAATTTTGTGTGCATTTCAAGCTTACTTCTAGGAAAGTAATGACGTCATCAGATGTATAAAAATCTGTTCCGTTTTTATTATAAAATGTTATTTTTCATTTTTTAATCATATTGAATATTTATTTACAAGATAAGGTTTCGAGATATTTGCAATAAGGTTCGCGATAAATGATCTTTTTATCATGTTACACTCAAAACTGTTCACCCTTCGATTTCTATGGAATTAGTAAATACAAAATATTACAAAATCGCATGTTTTAAATGGAAATGAAATCGAATAATCTAACTATGTCACAACATGCCCAGATGAAAAAGCATTTAAAACCAAATTCAATCTATCATTTAGAAAGTTGTTAAAAAATTGACACATGCACATTTCACATAATACACAATCATACATTATGCCAATTTATAAATAGATAATTGCAAGTGTACGTACAACTTATACAAATTAGCATAAAATATTAATTTTTGTTCGATAAATTGTTACATTTTTTTATTTCCCACAAATCTTGTAAAGAATTAGTTTATTAATCAGGATAGATACATGCACAATATTCATTTTGTAATGAAACATTGTCAGCGGCACTAATTTAAACATTTATCTAATAGAAATAATACTTGAAATTGTGTTACCTATTCTCCTTTGTTGTTGCATAACAAATTTATAAATTTGATTATATTTAACGAGAAAATACATCTCATGTTAAAAAGATTATAAGGTTATACATATTTATTGATATTTACTTTTACTTACAATAATTTGTTTTTAACTTTACACAAAAAATGTTGGCCTTTGAAAATTCCTATTTATATTTTAAATTGCTTTAAACATCTCCGGAGCTATATATACAATACTCCCACAATATACTGAAAACGAAAACCTTAATTAAAGACTATATGGATAATTCTCTGCTAACAGAACATAAATATTTTTATTATTATATATGTAAACATAAATAAGCGCAATTAATAACAATTAATCAACGATGTATGAACCATTATTAACACACTTCAGGTGTATATACATATTGCAAAACTAATACATAAGTTGGGAATTAATTATTGACTTACCATTTTTTTCTTATGCCATTAAGAAATCTTTTCATACATTAATTATTTGAAAGATATTTGTCATTAACAAATTGTTTTTTCTTGTCGTAAATTATGTTAAGTAATTTTTTATAACTTTACATATATGGAAAAGAGATTATACATATATATAACTAAAATAGCATGTACTAAAATATACTTATTTTAGAATTTATTTTCATCTTACAGTAAGCAATACTTTTTTTACAAATAGCATTCATTTTCTGTAATATATTATTACAATTATTCTTTGTTGTAATAATAATAATATTAAGATTATTTCTAAAATACTGAAAACACGTATTATTGATTAATATTGCACATTAAATATCTCAAAATTCTATTCGCATATTATTATAAGCATCTATAAAAAAGGTAACGCAAATTATGTTGTAACTAAAATTCAAAATATATAAGAATCGAAAAAGAACTTAATAGTAGAATTCACAAGAGATTGTGTAATAATACATACATTACATAATAATAATACATTACATTATCTAATAGTAGAATAACGTTAATAAAAGCTAATTTAATTTTAAATACACATGTATTTAGAACATCAAATAGAAATGATGCAAGTGAATGCATAGTTCATAGATGTTGCACACGTATGTATATTAAGGTATAAAGTGTTGATAAAACCTTTTTATAATAATTCTAATTAGTTAAATAATTTTAGTCGATATAATTGAAAACATATTAACGTGAATACCTAATACTCTTGAAATATCTTCTATTTTGTCCTACAAATAATTCTCAGTATATATATAGATATATAATATAAATAATACAGGTTTTTATATATCATATACTTTTAAAGATTGAATTAATAATAAATATTTATTTGCTCAAATTAGAATATAATATAAAAAAATGAAGTGAAATTTGCGTTCATAGCAATATATTTAAAACTCTTCTTTTTAATTATCAGATGTGAAATATGTTTTATACACATCGATTTTCGTAAGATAAAAATATACATCAATAACATTTTTATTTATTGCAAAAAGGTTACATATTATTCATTTGCACTAAAATTGCTCACTATTTTAAAATAACGTAAAAAGTTCTTAATATTGTGATTTTTCAAAAATGTAAAATATTTTTTTACAAGGTGTTAAACAATAATATTAAATTTAAGATATACAATATACTGATCAGAAAACCAAATCTTTTAATATTTAATCACTTGATAATATAAAAAGAAAAAACGCGGAGAAAATTTTGGAATAATTAAAAATATATAAATTGGTTATTTTGAACAACAATGAACTGTTTCTAACACATTTTGACACACTTAGACACATTTAGATACTGCTTATAGACCAAATCACTTAATTTGTTCTTAAAGATAAATTATGCATTTATATATAAATATTATAAATATTATAAATGAACATATTATATATATTTATTATGTTATGCGTATGCGTATGTATCATTATGAAGCTCCATGATACGTCTTCAAGATGAGGTTTTATTGACCGAATAAATTATAAATATGACGTTTTTAAGGATAAATTTAGTAATATCAACTATATATGTACATTATATTTACATGCTTAATAAGGCATCTATAACGGGTAATATTAAACCTTTCTATACATGCTTTTTTGCGCTTCCATATAACGGGGCGGGGAGTTGATAAGACCCCTCCATAATTTTTAAACTTTCTAATATTTAGAATAAAGTTATGAAACTTCACATGCAGTTAAATGAATAAATTCTAAAGAGAAATGCAAGAACTAATGTAGCTAATTATTAAATACAAAAATAGTGCTCTTCAAGCAAAGTATTTACGCCAATTCACATACAAACACACATATACCTCTCATCACAACTTGATTAACGCTTACGTGAAATTCCAAACATAAAATACGATAAAGTTAAATAAAATAGAATAAAATAAAATAAAATAGCCAGGCTACTCGTTGTTTTAAAATAGAACGTTATATTTCGGTGTAAGACACCTTCTTTAGACGAAGCAAAAGATAAAAGTGAGAGAATGTACAAGGGATAAGTGTTAAAGTACAGTAGCCTGGCTATTTTATTTTATTCTATTTTATTTAACTTTATGAAAAATGCTACTCAAGGGAAACCACATCTTACATAAAATACGATCTTTAATGACTACATGTTATAGTATACTAAACCTAAACAGGAGAACTTAATTTCTAAAATGAAAGTAATGAGTTCACAATCCTTGATGATAAAATGCAATTATTAGAAGAAGTCATTACAATGATTAAAGGGAATTAATATATCAGGGGCGCAACCAGGGGAGAGGGGTAGAAAGGTGCGACCTACCCCCCTTTCGTTTAGTAGCGACCTCTAGCTGGTTAGTGGCGCCCTCCAGCTAATGTACAAAATGTTTAAACATGTTATTCATAAATCGTGTAAAACTGCAATAAGAATATGGTGTTGGCTGTGTACAATTCCCGTCCTTGAGTACATTGATTAAAAAATTATAAATAAAAAAATATATAATATGCAAACAAATTATCAGTGAATGTTGTTCGAACCAGTTTCTTTTGCCATATTTCGTTAATATTTTAAAGTACTTTAAAAAATGTGTTTAAATTCGTCATTTATAATTGTTTACATTAAATTTAGTTACATACTATTTCATAAATGTATTGTTCTTATTTTTGTTGTTCTAAAAACTTTATCACATTTAATATCAAAATGTTATTACGTATGCAATGGTTAGTTTAAGCTGCAGAACACAAAAATAAATTATGTAATTAAAATGTTGTGAGCAAAAATGTCATCGTTCATGCTTCCTCAATAAAAATGACTAGGTATTTCTTTAAAATTTAATTTAAAAAACTCCAAAATTTTCAAAACTTTTTAATTTTGCCCTCATCTAAAAATCCCCTTAAGCTAATTTTTTTCAAATATACCTAATTTTCAATTCTCTATCGAATGGTGAAGCCCATTTAGGTCTAAGATGTGTAAGCTGTGGAATTGTTTGTTTAAAAAGAAAAAATTTAGAAAATACTAAAATATATAAAAATAAAGTATATACGTGAAGGCATAGAGTATACAAACATGGATTACTTACTCTGTGGGTGAAGGCTTATAAAATAGTATGGATGTAGATATATGTAGTTAAGAACAAAATTTATAATTTTAGAATCGCCATGAATAACAAAAAAAATAACGTTGGTTCTTTTAACTTACAAACATAATGTTACACTATTTATCAATAAGGGAATATGATTTTGCACAAAATAACAGATAAAAACGAAATTTAGCTATACTTATATTACCTGATATCGCGCGCATACATTTATTGCAACGATTAAATTGTCTCTAAATTTTGATTAATTAACTGAATATTATCGCAAATTACCGTAAAATCGTGCCATTTTGTTAATACTCAGTTATATATTATATATATATTATAGGTTATAGCAGAAAGTTGTGTCGTTTCTTATTATAGGTATGTGGGGTTATTTAAAAAAACGCTGCACATAGTATAGTATAATATAATTCCATATCTCTGTATATTACGATAAATATTATTGTGTGTAAATAACTGCTTTAAAAGTTCAGCTGCAACATGAGTAGGTTGTTCAGTAACTGGTTGAACTGTTTCGAACTCTGTAGTTAGGTAACTTAAGTGTTCAGTGAGTCATATTTATTTTATCAAAAAGTTTCGAAATATTTATTTTATTTATTTTATATAACTAATATATTAATTTCACCTGTATATTTACAAATCAATGTGCCTTTTCTTTCATTTCTACCACACGTTTTATAGGTAGGTAAGTGTGCATATAATTTCACGCCAGGTTAGTCAAAAACGAAAAAAAATATAAAATAAAAACTTTTATTTTTTAAATTTGACGCCCCAAACTTATAGCTGGCGCTCTCACCGAGTGCTCTAACCCCCCTTTAAAAATGTCTGGTTGCGCGCCTGTTGTCATATAAGAATACCCACAAATATTCTTGCTAAGGGAAAAAATAATAATATCATTATATGTATGAAATCGTTTAACCAATTCAACGTTGGCATACCAATTATTAGCGATTCAAATTAAATATAGAGTTACCTGACCTTACGTTATAATCGCATTCTTTAATATACTTCCTGAATGAAAAGCAAAATTTTGTACAAGAATCATATGAATCTACGAACAATCCATCTAACTAGAAAAGTAGTAATTAGGGAGGATTTTCAACAGTCCCTTTCTTTCAAAATCGAATACGATTTCATCCGACAAAAAATTTGAATAGTATTAAAATAACACGCGTGTATATCACAAATCATTCTGCGTTCTATTAATGTACTAAATTCTAGTCTGCTCATAACTCTCTTATATACTACATAATGCTGATCGAACCACCGTACTTACCTGCAATGTTTACTATCGGGGTTGGCTCTTACTGATGATTATGACCGGAGACCACTCAATACACGTGAATTGACATGATTACGAGCAACAGCTGCTCAAAACTACAGTCTTCTTAAACATTAAGGTTCAGAAAAAAGGAGAGAATATTTGCTAACAAAACTGCTCCATTCGCAAACTACTAAACTTTAAACTTTAAACTGTCAAACTACTTCCTCATAGACTTCCAAATTCTTAAACTCTTAATTAGCTAGACCTATAGATTTTTTTACCTATAAACAGCAGTGTGAATCCGGACGTGCTCGTAGTTATATACATATGTAATTATGTATTGAGCGGTCTCCAGTCTATGTATGTCTAACCTGGATAGCAGGCATTGCAGGAAAGTTCTGCGATTCAACTATGAATTCAAGCATCATGTAGTAAGAGAGGTTATCTGACGACTGTTCATTAGCTCGGTAGAAAACAGAAAAGTTTGTACATACGCATATGTTGTCCTATCACAAGCTGAGTTCGTGTTCGATTGTGATTGGTTGAGGGAAGGGTGGGGGGGGGGGGGGGGGGGGGGCGGGGGGCCAGGGGCACGGGTGCCTATGTAGGTGTCTGTGTATGTGCGGATAGGTAAAAAAACAACAGGGGTATTGTAAGAGAGTAGATTTGGAGATAAGGGTTAAGGGTTGTTTGCAATGGAGTTCCTCCTTCTTATACTACAAAACTAAATGTTCGATAGAGTCCAAAATGTTCAGTGCGCGTTTAATTAGCTATTGATTTCATTATTGCATTTACATATTATTCACAATTCTTTAATATACCTATGTCGTATATAATATAAAAGACATTAATTTTAATATAGTGTATATTACCCGACAGATGCATGGTTTTTTTATTTAACTTATTAAAAAATATTGTATTGAGGTATAAAATATTGTTTATTGAAGTAAAAAAATAAAAATATGTGTTTTTGACGGGAAACAATTTCTCTATGATTAATAGAAGTCAAACAATAATATACATATTTAATATAAATATGTAATTGTAAAATAGCTCGATTAAAAAGCTATTTTTCTCAAGAATTAAAATGAATTTATTTAAAACACTTTTTTTAATGATACCATCTCTTTCTTTCTTCTCCTTCTCACCTGAAAGAGCTCCCCATTGCTAATATAACCATCGCGATCGATATCATATATCTTAAAGGCGAAACGAAGCTTGGCTTCCTTGTCACCTTTGACACTCAACTGAGACATGCCTTCAATGAACTCCCCAAAGTCGACCTCCCCATTTCCGTCGGCGTCAAAGATTTCAATGACCCGAGCTACCAACGGATTCTGTTGCAGCTCTGGCAGCCGCATAAACTCCTCTACACTAAGCGCACCGGACCCATCCAAGTCAAGCTTTTTGAAGCGCCGGCCGAGCCGTCGGATTTCTTCACCGTCAAAATTAGTGCAAAGTTCCAGTGGGAGAGAATGCTCATTCCCCATTAGTAGAGATTATCTCACCAATCGATATGAAACCTTGTGACGTACCAAAGACTTGTCTCTCTTGCCTTTCTTTCAATGAAGTTACACCAACAGGGAAAGAGGGAGGAATAGTGAACATTATGTAAATTCTTATTTATAGAGTTAAAGTAATAATATAGAGGTGACAGTGTGGCTAAATATTAATTATACAAATGTCATGCATCAATGGAAACATTTCACCGCATAAGAACAGAAATTTAAATTCTATTAGGTAATTTGTATATTGGTCAAATCAAAAGTATTGTCAGACTTTGTTGTGAAAATATTCCACTAAGATTAATTAACCGAATAGATGCTAGTTTTTTACTTGATAAAAACAGGGTTTTTTTAATAAAATTCTTGGCATTGTTTGGTGTCGCCTCTATATCAGATGATCTATTTTAATTACTCAGTTAAGCCCAAAAGTTCATTTACATTCTTCTTACATATTGTGCGAATAGTATAAGATAGTAATTTAAAGGCAGTATCAAAAAGATGCGTATATGTTGTTTAATTTCTATGATATATATATATATGTATATTATCAGATTTATTTTTTATATCGGTTTCATTAAGTATAAAATGCTATTTTATCTATATTTATTTATATATTTATTCCAATTACTTTTGTATTATACAATAAATTTACCTTAATTTGATGAAATCTTCTCACGGAAGAATATTATATACTAACTTATCAGTATTACAATCAATATAGTTTTTATGATTTTTGTTTAAAATATATTTTAAAATATCCTAGATTTTTTAAATTTAAGTATAGAAGAGTATTTAGTAATATGCTTATTGTATGGTAAATATCAAGTTATAGATGGCATTAAAAATGAAATTATACATGCGTATTTCATAAAGTAGGTACTTTTTAAAAAGACATCTTTACAAAAATATTTCATCAAATTATATACCTATAGAAAATGGAGTCTGATTTGTATACAAAAGTATTAGGTATAGTTTAAAAAGAAATAAAATGCTTATTTTTTTATATTCATTAAAAAGGCTGCTCTTGATAAAGTGACAAACATTCTTGTTCCAGCAAAACCACTAGTACCACCATTTAGGATTAAACCACATCTGTAACGCTTACAGCAGCTATAAATCTTGAATAATAATAATAATTAGGCCTCATATGTTATAAAATTGTTGCAATTTCTTGGCCTTTTAGAAAAATACATATTTGTAGAGTGAATCGTTTTTAGTGAGCGGGCCTGTGATATGTAGGTATATATTTTCTGTATTCGTATTTATATGCAAATACACATATGATTATCTTTCTGATGTAAATAAATATAACACAAAGACAGTAAAAACACTTTCAATGGACTAATTTCAAGCTTTACTTAGCTGATTGTTTATATAGGAATGTATATATGCATATATGTATGTTAAATATGTATAAGACAGAAATGGTGGTAGGTATAGTTTAATTTTCAATTAAGTTTTAGATCGTTTAAAACTTTCAATTAATTAAACGAACAATTTTAAAATGATGTTTTTAATATTCGCAACAATCTTGTTCTGTTCAAAAATACATATATTCTGACTAGTTCAATTGAATGACTTTTCCAATTTAAAATATGAAAATTCATTAAGAAAATTGAAGCAACGTACAGTTTGTAAATATAAAATACAATGCAAATATATTGGCATAGATGCTAAATAAAACTGTATTTTTTTAAGTTTCATATAATCATTTATTTAAAGTAGACCTGCAGTAGGAAACTAATCGTTGCATATTGTAATGTAATTTTGTACTCCTTCTAAAATGTAAATATACTGCACTATATTACAATAAATAAATTAAAATATTTTTTAACACGTTTCAGTTTAAAGTATAGAAAATTGTTGAAGGGGCTACGTTTTATCTTAGCAATATATATGTCAGAGAAAATTTGGAGTACCCTAACCCCTTATCTTCTGACATCGCTCCATTGTCACATTATTTAGTGGTGCAGCTGTGCAATATATACTAATTACCAGTTTCATTCTTGAATTAACACCGTGTAAGCATTATTGATTCAATTATCTTTGCTTTATTTAATTTATTAGCTGTAAATTAATGTAAGCTATGTCCAAATTCAATGTCGGGATGTTTCGAACATTTGATTAAAAATTTTGTCTACAATAGTTTAAAACAGATTTTAACAAGTTTAAAGGTGTTTTTTTTATTTTTAAGGTTTGATTGACTTTTTAAATCAAAAATAGTCACTATCATATTTTAAAGTCATTTACGCGTATATAAAGTATATTTCGAATCTTGATATTATAATAATGATGATATATCAGGTGATAATCTATTTCTTACTATCAATGAAAATTTTACACTGTCATTAATAAAATAATCATAAAGAATTAATCAAATTATTGAGTTTTGTACCATTAAAAATGAAAACATTAGAATTGATAGCCACACGTTTCGTATATTACAATATACATTCTCAGGCATTATAGTAATTTTATATTAAATCATACACGCATATATATATATATATATAGTAAAATGTGATAACAGTTTTCATTACACATTCAGACATAAGTATACATAAATTTTTGTGAATACAATTAAAATGTTTGTAAGAAAAATGAATTGCCGGAATTTACTAAGTTTGTTTAAGAGGTGGATTTCATTAATTAATACGTAGAGCCTTTTTAACAGATAACTCAAAAGCTGAATTGGCATGATCTAATATATTAAAATCAGAATAGAATAAGTACAAGTGCAGGACATGTTATCTGTCCGAAAATATGGCTGAGTTAGAATCATATTTATTATATGTTTGGAAATCCTAGGGAAAAAGTGTCGTTTAGTTTGACCTACATAACGACACGCCCTGTTCACAGAACAAGTAAAATTATAAACAATATTAGACTCTAGAACACAAGAAATGCGATCTTTAAGGCTGAAATAATTGCCTTAAAGGCGTTATATAGGTAAAACTAAACGACACTAGGATTTCCAAACATAACAAATATGATTATAACTCAGCCATCTTTTTTCATGTATAACATGTTCCTGCACTTGTACTTATTCTGATTTTAATATATTTTATCATGCCATTTTAACTATTTAGTTATATATTAAAGAGAACCTACATATTAATCAATGTAATCCATCTCTTAACCAAACTTAAGTAAATTCTGGTAATACATTTTTCTTACAAATGTAATAATTGCACTTATATATAATTCGTGTAATCCTAACTCTAAATATAGCTGTATTTATTACCTATATATATATTAATATACATATATTTGTATATTTAATATTAATGTACTATGCCTGTAGAAATTTATTGCATAATACGACACATTTTGCTCACAAAACAATTAAAGAATTATAAAGATTTTTCATATTTATAAATAAATTTTTAAAATTTTGAAAGTCGATTATTTAAAATTTGATAGCAAATGTTTTACGAAAATTTATTAGATTTATTTAATTAAGCATATAGAAGAATTCATGAAAAAAAATTTCCGATCATTTCTCCAAGAAAAATAAATGAATAGTTTCTTTAAAGATAATTATTAGTTAATAATAATTGAATACAATAATATCGTAAATTATTATAAATCATTTCACTTACCCTGTTAATTCTCAATGTTCACCAACTATCTGCGTATTCCAACTTTACTCAAATTTAAATAAAACAGTCTATCTATTTTTTATGAAAATTATAGTATAACATATAAAATATTTAAGTTATACTCATGAAGCATTATACAGCACTGCAGAAGTTAAATGTTTCACGTGTATTCAGGATACAACTCATAAATAATTATTAAACTTTTCAAATGATTATTCATTCGAATTAGTATTCATTATCATAATAGTTGTAATTTCAGTAAGCATACAATTTAATTTGTCGCTACTGACTTTTAGCAGCTAAGTTAGATTTCAAGCATTGTAATTGGTTGGTGTGGAAACGTATACAGGAACGTTCTTACATTATATCCACCTCATAATGTATTCACTTTTGCGTAATTGAGATCTGATAAAAAGCAGAAATTGGGTAATTTTCAAATGAGCAGCACATTTTACATGAATGTTTATATTTGTGCATTACCTGTAGAGCACTGCTAAAATAAAATATTCTATATTTCCGCGAAAATATTTTTTAAATCATCTAGGGGAATCAACATGGCACTGTTGTTGAAAGAGAATATTATGCATTGTTACTATGTTATAAGTAAAAGTTAATTATATTTTAATTATAGGACACCCTCTTCAGGAGAAGTACATTAAGAAACTGTGATAAATATGTTATATATGTAAATCAAGATTTCAAGATTTCAATGAATCAATTTAATAGCTATTTCCCTGTCGAAGATTTTTTACAATGCTTTTTCCGATTTAAAATATAGTACAGTAGAATAACTTTTATAAAACCAAATAAAAGCCAAGATAATAAAATAAAGGAAGTATATTTCGACTAGCTTCTTCTTAATGTCAACATCGTAAAGAAAGAAATTATTTAATGAATAAATTAAGTTAGTCAATCAATTATTAGATTATTAGCTATTAACTACTTATTTCCTGACGATGTTCATATTAGAACGAATAGTCGAAATCTACTTCAGGAATTTTATTATCTTGGCTTTTATTTAGTTTTAAAATATTTTCTTTGATATTACCTCCATCAAACATATATACAGGGTTGGCCAAAAGTTATTATACTCTCTATAATAAAGATTAAAAAAGTTGTATATAATTCCAAAAGCATTATATTTTCTTAAAATTGATGCACGAGAGAGTAGGTGTGTAGCAAAATGATTGTGCCATTCATTAGAAACCAAAGTAGATTTTTTACCATAATTTTAAGCATACCTTACGCTTTTCAATACTAAACTTGTAACTTGCATTTTGAACAATAATAGTGTAAAACATAGTAATAAATTTATAATTTAAATCTCTGTCGTATAAAACATGTTATGTAGAATAGATACCATACAATCAATCTATATTGCTTTAGCTTCAACATATATTTAAAAATACTTAAAATAGATTGTTGTTAATTTAATCGATTTTGGGAAAGTATAACTTTGTTAACCTTTACTATGGAGCGTATACTAACTTTTGGCCCACCCTGTATATCTACGCCAACATATATTCAATTTTTTCCTGAACACCCTTTTAAGGTCGGACAATTTAGATGTCAAGAATAATATTACGAATAATGCCTCTCAGAACGAATATAGGAATAAAGTTTTTATAAATATTAGAAGTATTTTAAATCGTTAAAATCTCTTAAATTTAGACTTTCATTCGGATACACATTATTAACATTTAAAGTCTTAAATACGCATTATACGATGGTTATTTTTCTTTGCAATACATTTTGTAAATTTTAGTTTATGGTATATATACTATATCGATTTATTTAAGAGTATCTAAATACTATTATATTGTACTAATTACTAATATTTTTACAAGTGTTATATTGTTAAACATTAAAGTAAGACAAATACTGTCAGTCAGAACTATAAACATACGTAGTCTTAATGAAATATATCATTATTTTGTGGAGGTTACGAATTACATCATAAAAGAATTGTTTAAATAATATAAAATATATTACTTTTTCTAGAGAATGCAAGATTTTGATTAAAAATATCTTCTCACAAATAATTCTATACAACACAGAACATAAATAATTGCATGCACATAAAGTAATTGTATCCATTTGTCAAACAGGTGTTTGTTGTCATCTTGGTAATTAATATTATTTCAATTGGATCATAGAGCTGTTGGCTATTAGTTTGAGCAGGCCATCAGTTTAATTTCAAACTTTTACTTTTTTCTGAAGTGATAGAACAACATGTAGGAAGTAGATTTTTATTATCCCGTGAACAATGTTCCTGTTCAACTTTACAGCAGAGGGGATTTTAAAATCAGCTGACAAACAACAGATCCATGAATGGCGGAAGGAATTTCAACATCACTACATTACAAAAGAAATAATTTGCTAATGAATACCTTCTGACAAATGGGACATAATAATACTTTGTAGGTATATATACGATCTTTATTTTTACTCGTTTACTTATTGTTTTAATGTTTTATGCCCTAAAGCATTAATTGTGAATAAAGTTAAGTTATACCTTAACGCATAGAGTACACATAGAGAAACGACTATAAGGGCGTCGCTATGGATTTTGACTCCACAATAAATAAAATCTATTTTTTGATAGTTATTAGTTAACTACAACTACGATAAATATTTATATATAACAAGTATCATTTTATAATTAATTAATAATCAAATAATCAATATATTACACAATAATTAATAAATAAATTACTATTATTGTAATTTTGTTTACATTGACGGCCGCCATTCATGTCTATGTTGATGTGTTTCATTCAAATGTTTTAACATGAAAATGTCAGGAAGTGTTAGATTTTTTCCGTTTATGGCTGTAGTCATGATTAAAAATGTTAAAGTTTAGTTTTTCACACTGTAAAACAATAGCTTACAGGTAATTTATATATTTTCATAACAAAAATAACAATATATATTTTTGTTATATATTCTAATTTCATCATATTCATAATTTTCATTTGTATATTAACTTTCAAACCTGTACATATATATGTACTTTTATTGTTA
>JAYRBW010064142.1:0-29494 GCA_036023295.1 Invenusta paracnida
CGGCACAGAAGATCATTTGATTGAATGCTTCAAAGATGGTCACCCCTGTTCTGGTTACACACATCTTCTCAAAGAATGGAATCAACGGAAGGACCTATAGTTCAACAGGATGAAGAAAATGCATTTAATGAAGAAGATGATGATGATGGCAGTGTTATCACAGGAGATGGACTGGATGGTGCGAAAGTGATGAATCAAATTAGGTAGCTTTGTATCTAACTTTTATCATGTTTTACTCGTGTATACTCCAATTATATCTACAAATAGATATCATGTTTTACTTATATACTCTATAATTACTATATCTCATTTTCTAATTCACAATAAATACCAATTTTACAGATTTATTGTTTTAAACATACGAGTATAAGACCCCTCTCTAATAATCAATAGACCTCTCTCCAATTATAGACCCATTATTTATATTAAAATTAAATTACCTGGTATACTAATAGCGAGAATACGGTATAATACTTAAATATTTTAACAATTATTTTGTTTATATTTAACACCAACTGTATGTTTGTATAATTCTCAAATAATATTTTTAATTAAGATTAAACGCAATCCTATGTGTAACGCATACTGAGAGAAGGTGAAACATGATTAGATGACACCCACAAAGATGGTTAATATTATTAAATTTACGTGATATTACATAACGAACATTAATTACACAAAACACTCATGCTATTTCTGTAGATTTTATCCAACTTTGAGAAGACTGTAGATATGTAACCCATTTTTTTGCTTTTCATATATATATTATAAAAATATAATTTTCAGTTTTAGATTCACATTCTTTATTTTAAAAGTTTTGAGTACACTATACTGTGTATGATTCCTTTTTTGTAATTGGATTTTCAATTAACAATAATTTAGTGTAGTTTAATTTAATAAAGTTTTCTATTCAGTCGTTCATAAAAATTAAAGCTTTACGTAAAATACTTTTCAACAATAAATTGTTCAAAGAATAAAAATTTGAAATAGTGTTCATGAAGTAAATTTTGGAGATAAACAAAATCTTGTTTCCCAAGGTAATTTAGTGTGAAAAAAATATACCTCAACATATTTCATTATGCAGTAAGTGTTCTAAAGTAAATAAGTACCAAAATAATCACCTTTTTTTAGCAGAACATAATAAGTTTGAGCTTTACAGAATTTTGGGTTTTAGCTAACATTGCTGATAGCATGATACTTACAAAATAAAGTTTTAAGTAAATATCACGCATACAAGGATAAGGAACACAGTAATCATGTATAACAATTTCATTGGAATGTATTGATATATTTTTTAATCAACCACATTACCTGAAAACTTCTAGAAATATATTATGAAATTTTATTACTAACATTAATTTTTCGCTTGATGAAAATAATGAATTTATACATATAAATAATAATAAATAATTAAATTATTTATGTAATGCAAATAAAATATTTTTTAATTATTTGAATTAACATAGCTAATGTTTAAAAAATATGAATATCAAAATATTTATCAATACCATATAAATTTTATTTAAACATCAAAATTGTGTGTTAAATATTCTTAGTTTTAGTTTTGAAGTTATTTTTCATTTCATTATAATTTTTTATGATTAAGTGCGTTTAATCTGTGGCAAAACTATAGTCAATATATTTGAATTCTTCCTGAATAAGGTACACGTGAGATAACTAAAAAGAATGGCCTAGTTTTGAAAAATAAATGAGATTTAAAAGATCTTTTAAAGTCAAAGTCATTTGATGGATTCAATCTTTTATATTATTAAAAATGAATGAATTACTGATAGTAGTAGAATAAATTATACGTAAATAATTAATAATACAATATGAATATATGTTTATAAAAAGATGTTATGGATTTCAGTTTACCGTGAGACCTTCAACAGTCTCGACACGCATAAGCGTGGAAAAATTGGTTTGGACCAGATCGGCTATGCTCTACGGGTCAATAATCAGTGTCCAACTGAGGCTGAGATCCAGACGATAATTAATACTTACATGGACGATGACGCCGAGGAAGGTGGTAAGTTTTCAGTAAATTAGAAGAGGCAGAGTTGAATCATGTTATCTAAAGTGGATAAAATTGTTCCAAATTAAATTTTAATTTTTGAATATTAATTTGTTTCTCTAGTATTTATATTTCATTCACTGATAAAAAATGCATTTCAATTCATTTTCTTTATATCAATACAATCTCGAAACTTATTGAATATAGAATAGACCAAAACGATGAAAAACGATTAGAAATTATCATGAGATTAAAAACACGTAAATCGTTTTTATATTATAAATTTACAGAAGCATATTAATTAATTAGCTATAACATTTTTATAAAATTTTAAATAAAATATATAAATTGATGTATATATTATACACACCCATTTCTCTTATTACTGTATAAATATTAAAAACAGTTCATAGCGTTTGTTTTAATGAACAACATTTTTATTGATATATGTATATGAAATATTATTATGCAATACATATCTAAAGATTTTGCTTATTGTTCATGTAGAATCAAATGTTCCGTTGAAATCAGGTGAGATTTGTATCAAAGAACTGATAATTAAATACCAAATGAGGGTAAAATGTATCTTGAGTCTGGTAAATTGAATTTTACTTTCAGTTTGGTAAATATTTTTCAAAATAAATAAAATAACCTCTATATATCATCACAATTATTTGTAAAACAAATTTTAATCTGAAAATAATAATATAATTATACAAATATAAAATTGACTTTATTAATATTTTAAAAATAACAAAAATAAACTCAAGGAAATTCGTCCAATGTACCGGAAGATTATCAAAAATTCAGTAAATTCTCTAATATAACCACTAAAATTCAATATTGATATTGAAAATAATTATAAACGTGTAAATTTTAATATGTGAAAACGTAAAATGGAGCTTCAAAGAATAAAATAAATCTTAAACAAACGGTTCTAAGATACTTAAATCCATAGCTTATTGTATGATAATTTATTACAGAAACTTATTAACCATGATTATTCACATACGTAGATTTACTAATATTATATATATACTTAATGCCAATTCATTGATAACAATATTTAAACTTATTAATAAATTATTAGATTAAAAATAACTAATTTATTCTACTAACTAAGTTCATTTTAAAAGAAAAACAGTTTAATTTAACTATTATTTTTATCCAACGAAGAAAATTTAATAAGTAATAACTTTAGTATGTTAAAATATTTAGAATTACATAGAATTCAGGAGGTACATAATTATTAAGCATACATTTTAAACTATGATAGAATATATATTATTCTATCATTATTACACTTATTATTCTTATTATTACGTAATAATGACATTATTACACACTTAATAGTGGTCATAAAGTAAGAAGCATCCACGCTATATGGATGGAAGTATATGAAACAGGTCAAAATAAAATATTGTTATACAGGGTGGCAATAGAGCTACTATACAGTTATTAATTACATTTATTTTCTAAATAGGTAGATAATGTCGATAAATTTCACTCAGATCATTTCTAGAATTTCTCAATGTATTTTATTCTCTATAGTAACTTTATTTATGTATATGAAAAATAATAATAATTGTTTGTAGAATCTCCCAATGCTTTTTATTCTCTGTAGTATCTGTATAGTAACTTAATATATATATGCACTTAATATATCTGTATTTATGTGTTGTTATAAATATAATATATCTCCATATAAAGGGTGGCAATAAAGATCAAAATAGGTACAAACATTTTATATTGTATTGTAATATCGTAAATTTTTAAAAATGTGAAATGAATAAAGTTTTAACTGACATTTTTGCTTGCATTTTAGTTCTAGTAAAATATTTTGACACCTATGTTGTACATGAGTATTTCGTGAAATTAACAATTTATATCCTAAAAAATTAATCGAATATTTGGTTTGCTGCTTATAAAAAAGAATTATAATTAAGTGTTGTTAATTGTTTTTCAGAAATTCCCAAGGTAGATTTTGACGAATTCTGCTCAATAATGAAAGAAAATTGGAAAACGAAAGAAGAACTTCAAGAAAGAATTCTGAGTGCCTTTCTGGTAAGATAAAAACTTATTAAATTAAATTATCAAATAATCGATGTTTCCCTTTCCAAAATTAAATAATTATTATATACATATATGTGTTTACATATTATTTAAACAACGATATAAACATAATTCATAAATTTGGTGCAGTTTCTTCGTTTTCTTGTTTTGTGTGTAGACATTCGACAAGCTGGAATCTGGGCTCGTTGATGAGGCTGAAATGCGGAATGCAATGCTGGCAATGGGGGAGAGCATTGAGGATTCAGAAATCAATGAATTCTTGAAAGAAGCTAACTGTGGATCAGATGGGAAGATTCCTTATGAAGGTAATTATTATACAATATTCAATGAAGTCGTATACCAATTATATAAACCTTTAAAGTTATATTCACATATAAAGGAGCCCCGAGACTATTAGAATTGTATTAAAATATATATATATATATTAAGCATGTGATTACGTAACATTGGACTAAAACCTTTCGTTATTTTTTATAAAAAAATAGCTTAAAAACTATATTAATAATAGTATGATTTTTTGGTTATTTACTAAATGATATAATGTTATCATTATTTTTTATTATCAAGTATATTTACGATACTTTTAAAAATTGAATATAATTTAAAAGATATTTTTCATAGAAATTCATTTTTCTATTGTAGAAAATTAAACGTAAACAATGAGAAAATGGTTTATAATAATCCTTCCTAAAAGTTCCGCTAACTAATTGAAAAAATTCTAAAATGAAAAATATATACTGTATATCCATACCGGTTTTTTGTGCATTCGAGTGAATTTCTAAATCCTCAAATAGAGCAGTTTCAAAACTTTGCATGTTGTTAAAAACACACATTTTTCGTAACATATTCCATTCAAAGCATGGTAAAAAATATTGTTTTTATAAAAAAATGAAACAAAAATTCTGCAAAAAAACATTTGTATTGTATTTTGTGAATTATTACCGATTGAAATTATTCAGTTCTCGCCGATTTTATAGAGCTATACATTTTTCATATAAATAGTATGTGTTTGCTTATTTTTTACAAAGGGATGCATTTTTAGAAAGTGGTCGCATAGCCACCTTTTTGGGTGCACATAGTGAATAAAGCGCTAAAGGTTGTAAAACTTTGTTTTGCGACAAGTCACGAAATTGTACATTGCTGCATGTGTTCGACCAGATATATATATTAAAAAATAACAATATTAAGTATAAAATATCTATGCTATACATATATAGTAATTTTATATTATTTTTGGTAGGAAGAGTTTTATTTGAATAAGTAGTTATTTTGCAATATTAAAATTCCATAGTACATAACATAACATAATATATATTATAGATAGAGTTATATAAACACCTTACGTAATCTGACAAAACATATCTTCAATAACACATCTCGCCTTCACTGTATCAGCTGATAGGGAAAACATATTGACACATTAACTGTAGATTAACCATTTTCTCCCACAACTAAACTGGAATTAATTTTAACGCTCAACAAAGGAATCTTCTCAAGCATATTCAAATGAGCATTTATTAAGTTTTCTAAAATAGACCCTATTTTCTACTGAACCCCTCTTTTTAAATTTTTTATAAATAATTCCAGTTGAGCATTTTGCTTTATCTTTATGCTTTCATTCGTATTAAAGATTGTTATTACACTCATATATGTATAACATTAGTGTTCAACTAATCACTCAAAAGCAGTTTCTTTGCAAAAATCCTAACAAGGTGAATAAAAACCCTCAGATATTATTGATCGACGAAATTAAGAATAGTCGTTTATAGTGTCTGGGTTATAAATATATTTGATAAGATATATATATATATCAGGAAAACAAATTATTTCTCTCATAAAATCATACTAAAGTCTATCTAGTATAAGCATAGTAATAAACTGATATTTAGGAATTAAATACTTAGAGAATATTAAGATAAAGACGACTTCATATTTTTATCAATGAATGATATTCCCAATTTTTTAAATAATTTGGCAGTTAGGATTTTTCAACTATTTTTATAAACACGAATTGCAAAATCCAAATGTATATTTATTTCTAACACAAGATATATAACTAATATATCGAAGGAAATTAGTTACAAAATATTTATCTAAACTTTTGATGCATATTTTTTCACTGAAAATAAAAGAAATATATTTACCATTTTATTAATATCGTCAAGCTTTTTTACTTGTATTTTTCTATAAAATTGAAATATTTTAAATATTACAAAATTGGTTTAATTCATAAGTTGAACTAGATGTATTAAAAACAGTTAACTTGGAATATTCGATCAAATAAAAGAATAAAAAAAGGATGAAGGGAATTATTATTTGTATATTTTGTAATTGTATTTGTATATTTGTATTTGTATTATTATTTATATCTGCATACTAAAAATCATTGTTTGATATATCACCTTATTATATAGAATTGGATATTTTTATTTTCAAATCACAATATAATGAGAAAAGCTGTACATACTCATATATTGTACAAATTATAGTAACATTACTCCGCAATTATTCGACTATAGTATACTATACACATATTAATAATACACGAGCATTCTTGACAGCATAGTTCAAAGATATTTAGGTAAGGTAGGTTTGGGTAGGTATTTTACCTCAGAAATAGGTAATTATTAGCGAATTATTTATTAACTGAACTTTTATTTATTTTACACTCAAACAGATTCGCAAAAGGGAATTTTATTTAGAGAATATATATATATATATATCAAATAGTTTATATGAAATTTATGCTTTTATGCTTAAAAGTAATTTATATAAGCAAATACAAACTAAGCAATCCTTTAAACAATCTATAACTATAAAGAGCATAAGGACCGACAATGACCATCTCAATATGATTGGGGATTGAAGGAATTAAAATATTCTATAATACGTTAACTTGAAAGATTTAATCAAACGCTAGTAATGTATGATTATGAAAGTCCGAATATATATCTACATACGAGTATATATATATATATATATATAGTCCCTTAAATATATTGATCGTAACACTAATTAAAATAATTAATTTTGGATTGTTTTTTTCCAATGTTTGGTATATTATTTATAAAAATGTATTTGTAATTAATTATGGGGATCTATGTCCTGTTGGTAATTATGTTGATTTGCTCGTTGTCTAGTATCAGCTTAAGCGTACAATTAATTGCTTTTCATAGGCATTTAATTATTCTATTCAGCTCATTTAAGCTCATAAACTCTTCCTTTGTGTTTATTGCTATTTTCTCAATATTTCTGTGCTTCCTTTTCTCTTAGAGTTAACAATAAATGAATTAATAAACATGTTTTTTTCAGATTTTGCTAAACACATGCTTGACGCATATCCTCGACCAGCTTCCAAGAAGAAAGCAGCTTCAGGAAAATCAAAGAAATCTGGCAAGTCCAGTAGCAAGAAATGAAACAACTAAGGACTCGAATTTGTACAAATAGACAACATCCTTGCTTCAATGTAAGCATATATTATGCGACTTTATTATGCTGACATTGCTTTCTATGTATATGTTGATGTACCATACTGAATTGAGTACCAATTAGAACAATATATTTAGTGTACATCGACATATTGTTTGTCTTCGTATATTAAATTATGGAAGACAGATTTTGTATAGAATTTTTTATCCAAACTTTGTATTTGTCCATTTTCATAAAATACCTTCCTTATATTTCCCTTTCTGCTCTCTTAATATATATTTTTCTTCAATTAAATGTTCATTTTATTCTTTGTGCGCATTATAAGTAAATTTATTAATAATGTATATGTATTTAATTGATTCGTTGTTCTCATATTTTTTTCTAGATATACAATAATCATTTGGGTAGGATAAAAAATAACTGTAAAAACATTAAAATCAGTGTTTAATCATAAAGTGAAGAAAAACCCAAAGTGAAAATAATAATAACTATATATTGTGAGACATTTCGGTAGGTCTCTATACTAACCATTATTAATCCGAAGAAATGGAGACAGCGTGTGCAAGACTAAAAATACAACATACATTTAGAAATTGAGTACAATTAACTTTACGAGTGTTACATAATATAATAAGAGACTAACAATATATTATTTTAACATATATAAAATATAATATAAAATTAGATTATTAAAGCCACTAATAAAACAAAGCATATACATGTAACATTTTAAAATCACATTAAAAGAAATTCCATAATATAGTTACAAAATCATGAAATATGAACCGAACGAAGCTAGGGTTAAGTAGGATGCAAAGGAGAGAGCCTCAGGGGCGTTACTTACGAATTTAGCTGTCGAAATATTAATATTAAAAAAGTCTGCGTTAATTAAGGACATCATTCTATAGTTTAATTTAATAAGTGTTGGGTCAACGCAGGTTAGTAGGTAATTTTAATAGTTGCATTTAATAATAGTTTTATATAATTTTTTAATATTATGCAATATTACTGTTGGTTTCCAATTATATTATATTAACTTGTACACTTAATGGTACTCAATTTTTATATTTAAGTTGTATATCTAGTCCTTACACACGTTGTACCTACACTTTGTCTCTCTTTCTTTTGATTGGTAATGGTCAGTAGAGACTAACTTTTTTGCTTCCCTTTAGATAGGATCAATATTTTCTCAACCAAAATAAATAAATTTGTTTTAAAGTTATTATATAAGAATAATTTGAGAAAAATGCTATATATGTAATTCTAAATTATTTATTGCCTTATTTCAACAAATTAATAAATGTGTTCTTTGCACTATGTACAAATATTTCCGTAGAAGGGCAAATGTTAAAATATGTTATATAATATTCTGCAATATCTTTTAAATACGATTTTATACCTTTTATATAATCATTATAGGAAATAATATATTTAAAAGTATATTATGTTATATCAAATGTGTGTCTAATTTACAGAAAGACGTTTTATGGATCATATATAGAGATAAAAATAATGTTATTAAAAATTATAGTAATTGTTTGACCCTGATTCGATTTTTCTGAAAGAATTTCTTATCTTCCCCGATAATAAGTATGCCTATATTTCCATTGTTTCATTCATTATTAAAATGTGAAATATGAATTAATATACTCATTGTTAACTAGCTTTTTTTATAAACAGAAAAATACTATACTTTTTTAACAAATCATATGTCACCAATGACTACTTTAAGCGTAAATCAGAACGCTTAACAGCAGTAAATGTGGCACTTTGAGTAAAAGTCTGAGCTACAAAAAGGACAAAATTGCAACGTTATTAATAATTTTAAAGGTATATGTATGTTTTTATCAGTAAATATTCTTCCCTTCTTTGTTAATTCGAATTGGATAATATAAGTAATATTATATACTATATATGTATGTAAATATACTATATGTATATCCCTCGATTCAATTTAAAAGGACAGTTACTCAAAGTTAATAAAATATATAAAATTTAGAAAAGATTTTTATTATTATATTAGTGTATTTATTCACTCAACAAATTTATATAATACAGAAATATATAATTCATTCATATACTTTCATAAAACTAATTATGTTTTAATCTTTTACGTTTGAAAATGTGTTCTTAGTTAATAAAATATACTTTAAAATTATTTTTTCCCATTTTGTCCAAACTGCTGTTACTGTTATACTACAATAACATGACACATAATACATTTTTAAATAAATCATTATAGAATTGTAGTTAAAGTTAGATTTTATTTTAATTTGAAGATTAATCAAGTTATAATAATAATATTTATAATTGAACCCAAACCCAACATATAGGTTTATTGAAAGCCATTTGCTGCCAAAAAGTAAAGTCATTGTTTCATAGCATGCCAATAATAATTTAATTCACCATAATTATGTACAATATATTATATAAATATGATTATTAATGAGTGTGTAATATGAAATAGTATTGAGATCATATGTTTTTAAATATACATAGGTGTATATATTTTATTAAAATATATATTCACATGATAAATTAAAAAACGTAAAGATTATTTAAGCATGATTAAGAGAATAGATTGTGCAACATACATAATATCAAATAATTGATACATATATATATGCAAAACATATCTAGAATGGTTGTTAATATATCGCTTTGTAGCGTTAAAACTGTTAAAATAAGAAATATTGTAATCATAATATAAATTAAATTATACTATGGATTATATATTCAATTAGTTTAATTTTAAAGCATAAATAATAAGAATATACTCTTCATTATACCCAATTTACGGTAACAACGACGAAATACTGCAATATTGTAATTGTACTAACACAAATAAATATATTCGTTTTGACATTGATTACATTTTATTTAATACTGTCCCCTGTTATACTCACTGACGTAGCTATAGTACATAAGCAAAGAATTCATATTTGCTTTTTATCAAATAACCGGACTTATAAAAAATATATAGAGCTACTGAGGAAATTCTTTCCAACTACAAAATATGCAAAATTCATTTAGAAGTCGTATTTAAAAGCGATTACACCTGCTTTACAATAGTTGACGGATATGACATATGACAGCAGAGCATCTGATGTGAGAGTTAGAGGTAATAAAGGGGAGAAATATTTTTAATATGATAAAAAATAGTGAAAAATGTAAATTGTAAATGTTAATGTAAATGTAAATGTAAATAGAAATAGAAATATCTATATATTTTTATAAGATTATATTTTCATTTTATATCATTTATATCATTTTCATTATATCATTTTACTCATTTAAAGTCATAAAATGACATAGTTACTTTTGTAAACATTTTGTCCACAAACGATCACAGATTTTATTAATATAAAGTTATTATAATAAATTTATAATTAGGTACATATAATTGAGAAGCTAATAAAGAATTTACAATTTCTAAAAAAAAATTTTAAATAGAAATCAGTGTAAATTTTAATATGTATACACAATTAGTTTAAAAGCTTCATACAAACATAATTTGTTCTGCATTTAGGATGGTTATATTAAAGGGATTTAATTGTATAGTCCTAGAAGTAAATAGCTTAATATAAACAAAAAGTTTCTTACGTCTGCAGAATTATAAATACTATTTTTATTGATTATATAGAGGTTGTGAAAGCTGAAACATTATGAGTAGGTATGTTTTGATTGTATAATAGTAAAATTAGTTCAGCTGTAAAATGTCTGTGTAATGTATTCCATTACTTTTTCGCATAGATCCGTTTACATTGGCCGAAATTTTACAATTGCAAAATCATGCATAAATTGCCGTAATACTAGTAAATTAATATTACAATGTAACAAACAAAAATTTGAATTTTTTGGAAAAAAATTATTTAATTTAGACGTTTGATTAATTAAACAAAGATATTATAATATAGTAACATTTCTTTCGTAAGAAATGGTAAACTAGTTAATTTCACAATAATCTATTTGTCTATTTATAGATTTCATTTCTCTGAATTTTATAGAAAGATAAATCAACAATATCTGTAATCTAAGGAAATTCCCTGAAAATAGAGTGTCACCATCTTATTCCTTTTTTCTATATTAAACTTTAATGTTTGTATTATCGGTATTATTTTTGAAATTGAACAAGATTACAGCAAAACATATATGTGTATATATAACGAAAAATTGAAGCGTTTTAATTTTATAAAGAAATTTCTTAGATTGTAGAGCTAATTGAATATATTAATCAATGTCAATGGCATTCATTTTAAATTATTATTTCATAATTATCTAATATATATGTATATATCTGTATCCTTAGTAGAATATGAAAGAATGTTAGTAAGGAGAGTGAGGATTTTTCGTTGCTAGGCGATGACCGTTTTGTCCTGTGTCCACACCGAACAGCCTGCACAGGCCCAGGTGAAAAGCATAATGATCAGGCTGGCAACGAAGATGGAGGTGGGCCACACAACACTGTGTAGCATGAGATTAAAGGGGTTGAGTTTGTAGAGAAGGACTTCCTCAGATTTTTTGGTGTTGTAGTAGCAAGGGAAGATGCGTCGGCTGTAGAGGCTTCGATTGAACTTGGTGACCCAGTTTTGGTTGTCTTCCTTTCGGGAGTTGCAGGGACTGGATGCGCACTAGAAGGGGGGTTGAGGGGCGTGAGAGATATTAAGTGATAAGAGAAAAATTCAGAAAAAGGTGAGACGATCAAATAAAATCAAGATTAAAATCATATCCCCATACTACGACTTAACTTTCAAACCATGGTCGCTAAAAATCCATCTGCAACCCCTAAATTTCATGTAGTATAAACTGACTCCCCTATAATACATGATAGAAGGCGCAGATAATATTAAGGTAGGTTATAACAGCACAAATATGAATGTCTCTTTTAGTTTCGAGAAAAATGTGCTAAAGAACAAGACTAAAATGTATCGCTCTAACGGAGTCAGTTTGTACCACCTGCCACAAAATAAACTCACCTCCTATATAAACATGTTAGAAGAGTCACTTTGTAATGGGGAGTCAATTTATTTCGGCATGCGGTACAAACTGACTCCCCACTACTCTCCAAGCACTCACTCACTTTATATCGCAACACCGGTTCAAGATTGATAGAGTATCTATTACTAGACATGATGTACCGGATAGTAGCGCCATCAAATATGTATTAATTAATTGATATGCGCAGCACGCATTCAGATTGTAACTGTTGATGCATTTCTCTAACTATCACGATAAAATGTGAAGATATTATTTCTCTTTTATCTTATCTAGTTGTGCACAATTTAATTTAGGCTATAATGAAATAACAAAGAAAATTCGATGACCTTAATAATTTACAAAATTAGAAATGTATAGTATATGAAAATAATTAACATTTAATTCAGGCTGAAATTACGAAACAAATTAATCATTGCAATCGATTGGTGTTTTTCATATGTTTTCCAGAACGTTTAGTAATAATAATATGTTGTTTAATATAATGCAATATCCTTTACGTAAGATTTTACGTAATCATTATAAAAAGTATTATAATTAAAAATATATTATTAATATACGGAAATTATAATAATTAATGTCCCTAATGGAAATTAAAGAGAAAACTTTTACGCTTAAGGCACAAGCTGTGCAGCCCGTTCTGATAGTCATATATGCAATAATAATCAAAACTTTCAGTTTCAATGGATCAATTTTTAGGTTATTTTAATTGGTTATATTTATGATATTTCCATGAATAATTTTTAATATTTTTATCTAAACTAAGCAATTATTTGAAATTATTACATATTCAATAGTTAAATACTTATGTATGTTAATAGTTCAAAACATGATACTCGTAATAATAAATAAATAAAAATATACATATAAATTTTCTACTACATAATAAAGTATTTGCGTAATAATTCATAGTAGCCAGAGTAAAATAAGATTTGATATTACAATTAATTAAAATTCTGCAGATCAACATGGTTTATCAAATTTAATAATCATTATTGTTTGATTAATTCTAGTTAATAACAACATTCAACGATTTATATTTTATATATTTTCATAACTTGCTATGTAGCACATTTGACAATAAAAATTGTAAAAAAAAGAAATAAGACAAACAATTATGATAAAGTCCTCGAAAAATTGAATACTGAATACTTCAATAAGAAATATAGTGCACAAATGAAGTTACTGATAACTTCCATATTAATGTATAACCTTTTATAAATAGCATCTTCTATCTACATATATTTAGTACAAGTGGTCATTCCTTTAAAGTTTTATATTCTCATTTTGGTATTATTTGATAAATCTGCTAAAAAAACTGTGGCACAGAGAAAACGTTGAAAGATCTGTCAATTCAACTTATTTCGGAGACCACTTAATTGTGATCTGATTGATGAGAGAGAATTCTTAATTATGCTCAAAAAGAACTAAAGCTTTATAGCAATATCCAAAAGGCAAAAGAGAATCCTTTTAGAAATGTTAGCTGAAGTAACCCTTATATACTGCATCTAATAATAGTTAAACCTTTGATAAAGTGCGTGATAATAATTTACTATTAATACATATGCACACAACTGAATGCCATAAAATGTCATATATAGTTGGAATAAATTTAATTTTAATAATAAATATATTGTAATTTTAAAGTAAAAGAATATTTTTTGAAATAAATAATATAAATTTTAAATATTCTTCTTCAGTAATGAATTTTATTATTGGTAGAAAAAAATTGTAGAAATAAATAAAATACACACTGTTTATAAATATAGTTTACTTTAATAAACTTACGTAACATGTTACATTAATGCTTTTCATATTTAATTATTGATTATTTATAGATTTGTTTTATTCTGATATATACACAATACAAAGAATATTTTACGCACGTAAAATATCTCCCCTAGATACATAGAACATGCTAAAAATACGTAAGAAACGTCGCTTGGTTAAGATTTCGGCAAACGATATCTTCAATTATTTAATTGATTAAATCAAACCTAATTAATGGCATTCACAAAGAAGGATAGTAAAAATTAAACTATCTATAAAATAAATAATGAATACATCTAAACCGATAAATTTTCTGAAGACAGTCAATAATCAACGTTATCATGTCAAAAAGGATCTATGATTAATTACAAATATTTAATCAATTCTTTAATTCTATATGCGTAGTAGTTGATGATCCTTAATGGACTGTATTACTTGAATAAGTGTTTTGGAATTGACCAGAGCTTTTAGAACCGCTATTTTCAACTCAGACCAGAGAATTAGATAACCTCTTCGATACGTAGGTACTTCTACATTCCAAATGATATAGACGTTAATATCGTATTTTGACTGCCGATTCTTTAGTAGACAACGCAAAACTACACTCTATCTTTCACTGCATTATATGTATCTACAACTTTAACCAATCCAATTTACAAATATAATTTCAGAACTTTTTTTATTGACTGTATAGAAAGTTGGTGATTAGCTTGAGCTCAGGGGAGTTTTAAGTTGAGAAATCAGTTTGCCGTATTGACACTTGAACAGTTCCATTTCCTGATGGGAGTTTTAGTCAATAGGTATATTTTGGGAGAAAGGTCTTAATTGGGACTCAGTATAGTCGACGTTAAATGATTTTGCAAAAGATTTTATTATACAGTAATGAAGGTCAAGATGTAATCAAGGATTGACTTAATGTTAGACTATTTAATATATTATTCCATTGAAGAAAGTAAATATCTAAGCTACATAATACGGAATCTTATCATCGTTAAGACATAAAGTACTTTTTATATTTTAGAATCAAATTTAATAGAGAACACTATCTTTAAAAAAGTAAATAAAACGTTAAATTATGGTTAATAAAAAACCATGTTCCTTTTTAAAAATTTATACATATTATAAACATTTTATAATTAACATATTATATAAAATATTGTAAATTGTAATATCTATTATTCTATTATAAATATTTAAAAATATATAGTTCAAGCAATATAATTTTTATACGATTTAAAAAAAATCAAAAAGTATACCTACATTCGGGAAAAATATCACAAATATTTCTAAAGGAGTAATTCGCACACTAATGAATAATTAACTAACTAACTAACTAACTAACTAACTAACTAACTAACTAACTAACTAACTAACTAACTAACTAACTAACTACAATATAAGAGATGAAATTGGCTGTCTAACACTACTCTTTATTTAAGCGTTATCTATTAATTTGCATATTAAATCATATTTCCGGGTAACATATTTCAATAATATATATTTATTTGATAGAAATAAAAAGATAACAGCGTAGCAATTATTTTTGTATATTTAAAATCAAGTAAATTATAAAATACAGATAGCATACAGTTATGATTGCAGCAGTATTTATGGATAAGCTATTAATAGCTTATTATATTTATCATAATAAATTTAGATATATACTACAAATATAATCCATCTGGTCGATAGTATATTATATGTAAACTGAGCATCAGCTATTGACTCGTAAATATTGATTCGAAGAAAACAAATATAGTGCATATGATTGAAAAAGCAGTTAATTATAATTAATAGTGTCAATGAAAAGTAATTCTAGAAAGTGACATTGTATAAAAGGAAAAGAAAGTTATTAGTTTTGAAAAAGGTATGTTGGGAAACACTTTAAGAAAACATAAGGTTAAATCCTGGCAACAGTTTCCCGTTTAGATATTTGTTTCATGTCCTGGAGATTTTAACAGAATTTTTAGTCGTGATTTACACAATAGTAATTTAACAACAAGTTAATTTGCACTAATAGAATTTTGGATAATTATTATTCATGTATATATGCAAGTGTCAATACTAGATTTAAATTAGATATGTACATAAATTTTATTGATCAATATTATAACTCGTATGTATTTATATACTAAGGAATTATAATTTATAATTTAATTTTTATCAATAACGTAATAAAGAAATTTGTATCTGGATAGTAAAATCATGTATTGCAGAATCTTGATCATAGGATTATTAGTTATGTTTAAAATGCAAGTCACAACTTGATGAAATAATTGTAAATAATCAAAGATGAGTGATGAATGAATTCTGTGATAAAAATCAATATTTCAATTTATAATCGAAATAGTTTGTGTTTACCGTGAATTATTCAGTAAAAAAGGCGTTATTTAACATTGCATTTGAAGCAGTTCTAAAATAACTATTAATCACATTTATACATGTATTCCA
This sequence comes from Invenusta paracnida, assembly GCA_036023295.1. Taxonomy (NCBI): domain Eukaryota; kingdom Metazoa; phylum Platyhelminthes; order Proseriata; family Coelogynoporidae; genus Invenusta; species Invenusta paracnida. The sequence continues at coordinate 16,733 of JAYRBW010064142.1, forward strand.
AAATTTCTGAGAAATCAAAATATGAAAAGATGTTAATGCGAAATTAAGAATCCTACACTTTACACTACACCCAATCCCATTGCTTAGTGTCAAAGGGAAATATATTGTATAATTTAGTTTCTATTGATCCACAATGCAGTCAGTCACAAAGCAGCCCTTCAAAATACCACGGAATACATGAGTCATGACCATCCAAAATGAGAGGAATTTGAATCAGAAATTACATACATACCCAATAAATTCTAAGTAAAAAAGGTTAAAATACAGTTAAATATCACTTGTACATTCCATCGATTAAATAGTCGACCGGTGTATAGTGACGTCGTTGCCAGCTTTCGTAGCATCGTTTTCCGCCAATGATTCCCACAATGCACACGAATATGCAGCCAATCACCAGGGTCGAAATGAGTGCCGCAGTGTGCGTGGAAGGATGCATATTCAACTGCGTTGGTGAGTCACTATTGATTTTTGCTGCTTTCTTATTGGCTGACACAGCTGTCGACTGATTGGCTGATTTAGGTATCATCAGTTTGAGTGTTGTAGGTTTCACTGTTGATGGTGAGCTCTTCGTAATGTTTACTGAAGGTGGTGATGTCGGTTGCCTTGATGAGGTAATTGGTGATACAAGGTTCGTATTTTTTTCACCAGTGCTGTTTGTCTTTTCTATAAAATGAAATTGATAAGAGTATTAACGATTCATTTTATTATACACCATATCAATATTTATGTTCTAAGTTTTTAAATGTAATAGTTGTGCATTACACTAGAAGTTCTTGATGTCATTCTTTTATACCTCCACGTAAAAATTAAATACATTTTAATTACTCATGGTTATAGTTTGTCACAGTGATTTGAGACAATTTGTTTACTGGATGAATAAATGTCTACAAGTGTACGATTCATTTTGCTTTTAATTAATACAATAATGTTGTTTATAGTATTAAAGCTCATTGTGATTGTTTTCTCAGTATTAACACAGTTTATGTGTATAACATAAACTTAAACAACGTTAATATGTAGATATATTAATAAAAGTCATATAGATTCGGTAAACTTCTATTTGTATATTTTATTTGTATAAAATCAGGTTCTCGGGTATGGTTACAGAAAAATACAAAGAAGAGCACATAATCTAGTTAGTACATTTTTAGCAGAACAAATAATTAATATAAACATATTATGTAGAATGGCAATCTTAAAATATTAAAAGAAAATATTTCACATTTTAATTGTGGTTAAGTGTAGTCATTCAACAAATTCAATAAATACATACCTATTTCTATACAGTTGTAAAAATTACATTGAAGAACATAAATCTATAATTTAGGTAAACTAATAATACAATCTGACAACAAAAAATTATAATTTATCTTGTTATTGCTGTTAAATAGATTTTTGTGATGGTAATAATATATTTAGTAACAATATGTGAAGTAGTAAATTAATTGAGTAAATTTTAAGTAATACTTAAAAATACAAGGTGGGTTGCCAAATCGCTTTTGCCGGGATATACTATAACATCTTTATTAATTAGTCACCATTGGCTTAAACTAATCAACTGATGATTATCTCAATGCTACAGCGCGTTTAATAGTTAAAAACTTTAAAATCTAAATATTTTATTAAGCAATAATCTGAGATAAAAACAAACGCTACAATAATTTAAAATTATGAAACATATTTCAAATATATATAAATACAGTATTTTATGATGAAGTTGGTAATAATATTTTTTAAAAGTGTATCGATTTTAATTGAATTTAAAATCTGACATAATTGATGACATATTATTTAAAATGTTACTCCAATTTAGTATCTAATCTATGTTTACAAAGTAAAACAAATAAAAAGTTGAAAATAAAACAATGCAACCCATGATTTATTTGTTAAGTATTTTGTAATATTAAGCAGTTATGATATACATAGACCCCTTTGATCAACAAAATAAAAACCGAAAAAATTCTAAAAACTATGTTTGCAAAAATATACTGATATATAACATGGTAAAAGTGCTCACCTCTAACACAACTACTTTTAAAAATAATACCTACTTCTAAAGAAGCAAACTTACAAAGTGTATTATTAAAAAGTAAAAAAATAAAAAAATATGAGCAGTAAAAGTAATTCCCTTGTTTAAGCTTATGATTGAGGAAAATTCATACCAACTTCGATCGAAACTCTATCTTACTTTCCGTAACGGCCCCAACTGGTGTAGATAATGTCTTTTTAATCTGTTTTGTCGCCATCTTTTCTGTTGTATTTGGCGCCAAACTGCCAGAAATCAACTTCTGTGTAGATGTTCTTACCGATGTAGAGCTCGGATTATTTTTTTTTACTTCAGAATCCAATATATTCGCTTCGGAAGAAGTAGGATTTGTCGTCAAATATTGATTGGCTTTTGGTGTAGTACTAGCTTTGTCTTGAGACAAATTCGCTTTGGAAGAAGCAGGATTTGTCGTCAAAGTTTGATTGGCTTTTGGCGTAGTACTAGCTTTGTCTTGAGACAAATTGGTTGTTGAGGCTTTAATTGTGCCATTGGCTGAGCTTTCAATAGTCATATCTTTCGGCTTTGCTGCCAATGTAGTGGCGTTGTTTGCGTTACTAATTTGCTTTGTTTGAGAAATTCGGTTTGGATTGGTTGTTACAGAAGATACTTTTAGGGTGGTGTTTCCCTGATTTACTGTACTACTAAGTTTATTATTTTCCTCCTGGTTTACTGTTGATATTGGCACGTTAGTCGCAGCAGCTGTAGACGGTTGTGCACTTTCCATATTTTTCGTTGGATTAGTTTGAGAAATAGGTTTGCCCTTAGGCGTCGTGGATTTGATGTCACCTAATAAGATTGGGAAAGTTATTAAAAAGAGAGAAAACGTCTTTTTTAATGAATAAAAAGAAATATAAACATTTAGTTGGCCATATAATTTTTATCAAAATGAGATTTATAAAAATGTTACCGAAAGGTGAGACAGCATATATAACGCTTAATTAATGTAAAACACGAAAGTTTTATTTAGAAAAACCGGACCAGTCTTCAAACAATTGTATTGAATAAGATAAGATTATGTTTTTCATTAAGGGATTTAAGTGAGCATATGTAATAAAACCATACATTATTTCAATAAAATAATAAATGCATGATACAACACAATTATAATAAATTAGTTAATTAATCATTAAAATGAAAACATTGGATATAAAACTCTAATAAAATTCTTTTTTTCTATTTCACAGTCCATATATAGCTAAAGTTTAAAGAAATCACCACTTACTTTTCTTGTCCAAAGGTAGATTGTCAGATTTGTTTGTTGCAATGATAGGCCGAGCATTGACGACAACTGGCGCCGGTGTGGGCTGCTGGAGAACAACCACCGCCATCCCTGGCGCCTGTACCAAAAGACAAGTCTCTACTGGTAGGCATATGAAGAGGTTACAGAATGTCGTGTTATGTCGACGATTGTGTCCAAGAACAGCAGCTGTGCAACCCTCTATAGTAGTATTGGATGGGGTGTGGGGTGGAAGAGTTAATTTAAAGCAAAATTTTTACATGTAAATCTATTGACTATTCATTCAATTTATATAATATGTACAAATGATTATACCTAAAACACTAGATTAATGACAACGAACAAAATAACGATATGTTTTACTTTATAAACATGGATTGCCTATCTGCAAAATGGAGTAAAAATTTGAAAAAAGACTATATTGATATATTTTGTTAATGTTTTTTCATAATAATATGTAAATAATATTATGTTTAAAGCTTTTGCAAAATAATATTTTAAAAACTGATATCAGTTAAAAAATATATGTTGTAAAACAGTTTTTAGATATTATGCAGGTAATACATTTTATTTTACAGACAACTTAAATATGTTATACATATATTTATCAAAATATAACGCTTTTATATATTAATCGAAATTTACAGCGCAATGTATATGTATTCAATAACAATAAAATCTGTGTGTTTAGTGTATTATTACTCTATGTAAATATGTAAGCGCATTTAATATTAAATTTTTGAAATTATATTATATGTTGACTAAAATCACAAAATGCACAATATTTTCAATATAAATATTTAAATATATTCTATTCTAGCCATTTTATGTATACATCTATATTGATTTATTGCTGTGGATACAAACATCTTTTGTGCTACTGACTTATTTCATAAGTAGTACCTATATTGATTTAAAATATTTATAAAAAATAACAAATTATTTTTTTAAACTGTGAATGACAATTAGACGATGCACACGGTAGCATCGTCAGGTGAAGTACAAGAGCGTTAGTGATTAGCTTTAGAGATTATAGCAGTTCTAGTCATTACTGCTAATTGAATAGGCCTATATATATTGCATTATAATCGTTGGTATTAACGAAATCATCATACGCTAAAGAACAAAATACGCATTAAAATATATATTTTTCTGTATACATTAAAATAAAGTGTCTTCTTCTTTTTAATTTTATCTGCGGCAGCGTTGTTGGTTGATATTAAAGTTTTATTTGAAAATACATTTTCTGCACCTAAAATGGATCTTTTCGAAATAATCACCGTAATTGTTATGAATAAAAGCAGTACAACAGTCTCACCTAGCAATATATTACAAAATAAAAGCGCATATAATTGCGAAATAAAGAAAATTCCATATTAGGCAAAAAATTATAAACCAAAGTTACTATTTCAATTAAAGTGGACAGTGATTCGGCAAGACATATTTAGGCTTCTTTTTATAAAAATGTGCACATTGTCAAATTCAAGCGTTTCAATTAAAATCTATCAAATTGATAACTCATATTATTAAGAAAATTAATTATTCTTTTGAAAATAATCCCATTAACGAAGCTTTATGTCAAGCTTCAGAATGTGTTATGCATTCTTTCCCGATTTTGTCAACAATTTAAATTATTATTATTTTCTTGGTATACATAACATTTTAGATTATGGATAAGAATATGTAACAATTTCTAAAAATTGTAATTAATATCAAAACAAAAGTGATAGCGTGGCATGAATGAAAGCCAAGACACGAGCTAATTATTTTTGTTGTCGTCAGCCATTTTGATTGACATTGACGTTTTATCCGAAAATACATGTTTTGCATAAAATTGATCTTTTCGGAAAAATCCCTGTAATTGTTCGAAAGTGTCAAAATATAATTGCTATAATACTTTCTGTTTAAAATGAAAAACTGTATTGATCAATATGGAACATACGTAGGTATACATCCAAACTGTAAAATTCATAAAAATATGATAACAAAAATTCTAAAAAAATCTTTGCAATGGGACATTTTACAAAAACAATGAAACACTCATGATTGCAAAAGTGTTCATTTTAAGTAAGCCAATTTTTATAACATAACATAATAAAATAATATAATTTATTCCATTGCCACATATTTTTCATCATTTTTGTTGTCATATTTTTATGAATTTTACAGTTTAGATGTATACCTATGTTCAATATTGATCTATATACATTTATGGATTTTAAACAGAAAGTTTTGTATCAATTATATCTTGGCGCTATGTTTATATCGATTTATTCGATGGCTGTACTATGTAACATCATTATAATTTTAACATTTTGACCCGATTTCATAAAGCATTTCATAAAGCGGTTCCAACTGACACCGGTGCTTACTTGATTGATTTAATTTAGTATTGCTTACTTGCTTACCAATTGATTTAGAGCTGGTTTATGAAATCCATATTTAACACCGGTTCCTGTAAGCACTGGTTTTAACGATAGAACCAGTACTTACTAGAACTGCTTTATGAAATCGGGCCTTTTTTTAAATCTTGGTGTCCTTTTTATATAATTTTTTTATGGCTGTGCTTCCTATCATCAATATCATTTCAACGTTTTCCATTTGAGGAGCTCGTTTTTGGATTTCATTTTTGCGACGCGGTCATTTTTGTTAAGATAAAAATAATAATAAGAAGATGAAACAATTTTTCATCGAAATTGACCCGTTTTAAAAAGTATATTTAGAAACCATTTTAACAGTTTATATTACATAGGTGCATTTTGTTTCTTATAGCGCTTGGCGATTACGCTGATACAAAAAATGAGCTTTTTAATGCATTCTAGCCCAATTTATTAGCGGTTAAAAATAGGTCTATTCTCCTTAGCATTAATGATTAGAGCTGTTAGCATCTCTCAAGCTAATTGCTGAGGCTCTTGTTCTTGGCTTGACAATGCTAACGCATCATCTAATTTTTTTGCAAAAAATGTAATTGATATCAAAACAAAAACAACAGTATCGGAAAAATGAAAGCCAAGAAACAAGCTATACTTAAAAGCTAAAAGTTATTAAAATGTTGGTGATACGTAGTTCATCCATTGAAGAAACTGATATTACAAATATTTTAAAGTTTACTTTAAAAATCATTGTTAGAATGCATGCTGTTTAAAATATAATTTTATTTAATTATGTCAAATATAATTATACATATGTACATCAACATAAATTCTGAAAAATTCTTGACAATGGTACAATTTTACAGAAACGAAACAATGAAACTCGCATATATTCAATTATTTATTTTATTTAAGCCAATTATTATAACTCAGAAATATATATATATACATATAATATAATTTATTCCATTGCAATAAATTTTGCAAATTTTTGTTCTCTTATTTTTATGTTTTACAGTTTAGATATACATAAATATGTTATTCTTTTTGATCTAGATATGTTTATTCATTTTTAATAGCAAACTTTGTAAAAGGTATATCTTGTGCCATTCTTATATAAATTTCTCTATGGCAGTAATAATATCATTTTAACTTTTTGTTTTAGAGAAGCTTGGTTTTTTTCTTTTTTGTAACGCTGTCGTTTTTGTTTTGATTTTATTATTCAATGGTTGGTATGCACCAAATTAAATCAAAATCAATAGAATGGAATCAAATTAGCGTTAATTTTATTTGGTGCATATACAGGTCAATATCTATGATAAAAAAGACAAAAAATAGATAATGTATAGTACCTAAGTACCTATCTAAATCATCAAAAAAGTTTGAAGACTTTATAGGAAGCAATGGATATTAATTATTAATTTTGTATTGACAAAGAAATGTAAAAATGTTCTATCCATAATGCCACTTATAATATAAGTGTAATTATTATTTATAATATAACCTGCTTTATAATTCTTTTTCGTATGACTATAATATATGTATTAATGAAAACTGATTGTCCAAATATGCAAGACCTATAATTTACAATTAGTTGTATATTTATGTATACTATACATGCAGACATTTTTTTTATATATATTCGCTATATTTTATAATATTATATTGTATTAATTAATCTATAAACTTCATATTTATATCATCTTACAAACTGTATTTGAGTTCAAAGTCTATATAAATACAAATAATGTAATACTAAAATTAATAATTTAATAATATGTGGGTAGAAAACAATTAAATAGCATGCGTAACAATGGACAATTAATACCTCTTATGTGTAATTGTTATCACTACTTCAATACCTCAGTCAATCAATATGGCACATATGTCGAATGTGTTATCGACAACTCAAATGTTATAATTTTTAGCTACGTTTTAATATTTTGTCCAAACATGTATTTAAATCTACCTTATTATATATATATAGTAGTCTATTCGTAATTAATTTAACAATATTTGGTATAATATTTTTTAAATATAACGTTTTTCTCTTTACCTAAATAATTTATAAAATGTACATGTGAGATTTTGACTTGTTATGTCAAAAAAACATGCAAGATATTAAATTAACAAAGATGATAATTAATATTTCTGGATAAAACTTATTGAGGATAACATAAATTCGACTTTATACATGTATGTAGATGTACATAATTTACAGCTCAATGGGAAAGTTCAATCACATACTATAGGAATGATATAATAATTTTAACCTCATTTTCTGTTCTCTCCATGTTTCTATAATTAATAACATCTCGCTGACGAAAACATAACGGTGTTAGCGGTATAAACACAGATTAAATGTTAGATGCGGTATAGGTACTTACTGTCTAATAAAAATTAACTATAGCAGACTTGACTTTTTCAACGGTACACTCCTATATACCAACAGTGAATCTCTCACCCGTTTTGCAGCAAACGTTTCCACAACTGACAAGCTCCTGATCCCGAAGGCCCTCAATTGGAACTTCTTCCAAGAAATCAAAGACTTGGTTATCGGGTAGTCGAATGACATCGATCGTGTGCTCTTTCATTATTTTCAGGAAAGGGCAGGATGCTGAAGTTGTGGTCGATGTTACACTGGATATGATTACACTCCATAAAGAAAACACAATCAATTTGCATATAATTTCCATTTTAATTTTGTTCAATGCTTCCGATTATTATCACCCAATTGATTAATTAGTTGTCAAAATAATTTGATGATTGTTAATAATAATGGAGTTTATCGCAATCTTGCAGCTCCACGTTTTAATAAAAAATGACACTTGACAGAGTTGTCAGACGAGTAAAACAGAAATATGTGCATGTTTCTCAAAATATTATACATATATATTACGGACGTACTGGGTGGCCTTGTAAACTTCGAATCAATTTCTCAATGGGATATTGATTATAACTTGAATGATTTATTAATATTATACCTATTCTGCATTTCTTCCTAATTTGTATAGGTATTACCTAATTCTAATGGTACATGCATTCAATAAGTATACACATGGATATAGATTACACATTAGGCTCACGAAATGACAAAACATTATGCACGAGGTAGCGTATACCTATACATACGTTTGTATTGATCCTTTTTTTAGGGTAACATATGGTTTCTAACATTAAAATTTATTATAAACGCTTCCATGTAAGTATATCTCCAATAGTAAGTCGTGTGTATAAATATATGTAATAAAGAAGACAGTTCTAACGAAGTTACAATACATAGCGGCTTTGTGTATTACAATTGAAACATACTCCCTGTAGCATAATATTGTGTATATAATTGGAAAGAATTAAGTCAGGATATTGTTGCATTATCATGACAAAATTGGAATATATTTGCGCAGGGGTGTGTGGTGTATAACCCTTTATATCATGGGTTGTAGCGGAAATATACAATTACAAAATTGTAAGGGTTACACAATCATGCATAACAATACAAGTTAACTGAGATACTCGCTGTTAGTTTTTATTAGCTATATTAGCTATTTGACGTTAGCTCAAAATCTAAACACTCTCAATAATACTAAAATAACTATATCTTAAAACCGACTAATTTATACAAGACAATTAGAAAAGTAACATAAGTAAATATAGACTTTCTGTAGACAAACTAGACAAGATAAATATTTCCAATTATGCTAGATACTATTATTTAGTTTGTGTTACTTTATAATTATATATACTAGGTATTATCGGGTCCAATATACTTATTTTAATATACTTACTATAATAGGTAAAGAGGTAAAGAGAAAAACGTTATATTTAAAAAATATTATAGTAAGTATATTAAAGTAAGTATATAGTGGTCCCGAGACTATACATGTCAAATTTCAATAATCCATTCGTAAATGGGACAAATATTTGAAAATGTCTTGAAATCAGCAGTTAAATGTACCGAAGTTAAGAGGGAGCTCATGAGTGTCTTTTGATATTTCCGTTGACGAAAATATTCTTTCAGACACATAATTATCAAAAATATGTATTATCGGTTCATAACATTTACCAAAGAGACAATGTATCGAATTTATTGGCAGAATTATTCTCATTAATCAATGATGATTGAAATTATTCATAGCAAATTATAAAGAGATTTATAAAGAAATATAAAGCATTACTGCATTATATTATTTACAAACACGATTGAGTTGTGATTCATGCATAAGCAATTATGAGCAAAATTAATTTAATAATGAAATTTATAATAATTAGACGACGAAGTAGCACCGTCAACTTATGAAGAAGAACGTCAGTGACTAGCAGCGGGAAAGACACTAGCAGCTCTAGTCATTAATGCCCCTGTGTAAACGGTCAAGCCGGCTCGGCGGGCTAATCGATTGGCTTGATGGCTTGAGAGAATGGCTGAATTAGATTGATAGAAATTAAACTGGTTAAATATTTTCTGCCATGTCAAAATCTGTTTGGTTTAAAAATGCAACAAGTGTCGATGAAGATTCGATCGATTATATTATTATTGTTCTATTTTTTATGCAACGCACTTATTATTTCATCACGCCAGTTTGTACATGTGTAACGCAAAGACGTTTAAACGTCTTTGGTGTAACGGGACATAATGATAACATATTTTACTGCTCAAATGAATACGGCTATATTATAGACTGCATTAAAAAAACTCAATTTAGATTACGTAATCGTCAGGTGATCAAAATGAAAATGCGCTAACAATATATTATTTAGTACCATTTGAAATTTAAATGTTGTGTTCCATATTTTTTCGGCTTCTTCTTATCTTTTGTTAGCTTTTTGATTGATAGTAATGTTTTATCGATAACACTTTTCACAATGGTGGTATCGTGTTTTTCTGCATAATCGCTGGAATTCTTTTTACCAATAAAAGTAGTATCATCACAGATTAATAATGGATACTATCAATTTATCAATGCTCTATAATATATTAGTATCGATCATATTTATCCAAAAATATATTATTTAATAATAGCTCAAAAAGGGAGACATGAAAACTAGAGTTTCAGTAAGAATCACATGGGGGAATAATATCGGAATACAATTTATGATTATAGCATAGTATTTTACATATCTTAAGATTTATAAAAATATTATATCATGTTTGATGTTGAACATTTCAAATATATACTTCATATAATTAGAAATTGTAAAAATGGTCACTGATGTCATAACAAAAATGACAGCGTGGCAAAAAAGAAAGCCACGATCATATATGAGCTAAACAAAATATTAAAAAAATCTAGCAGTTCTGCAGTTCAGCTAAATTGATAAAATTGATGTAAAAAGGAAGTTAATAACTGTTTTATATATAGGACAGTAAAAATAGATCAATATGTATAACGATGTATCTACTAACCTAAAAATGCCATTGAAAATTATGGCAACATATCTTGGCGATCATTGTGCAACTAAAACGCATTCTTAAAACGTATGTGCTGAAAATGTTATATTAAATGAATAAACTTCTACCACCAAATGATTTAAGATAAATATTTATATTATTACAAGTACACTAACTATAGCGTGTTTTAGCTTTATATATTTAATATACATATTACATATTATATGCATACTCTTTGCTGTGTATATAGGTTGACTTCAGCTCATTTACAATCATGAATGAAGAGGCGAGCCCAAGTCAAGCTTAATAACATACTTTCCCACTCTTCAAACAAGCACGCGCTTTGATAAAGGCAAGTTGCGTCATAATTGAAAACAAACAGGTTGAGCCGTGTTTGATGTATATCCCAAGCAAATACGCTTTTGATATAGTCAAAGACCCATATTATAGAAAGTGAGGCATTAAAACCTAAAGAATTTCATCGTGCCTGTTATAGAGCATATCTTTTCTTCTTGCTATAGGCAAAAGTTTTTCTTGTCAAATAATAAAATAATAACGTTCGCCCTCACCTTCTGTGCTCAAATTACGCAAGTTTTCGTGACAATCTGCTTGATGACTTTGGTGTTATTCGTAAATCTGGAAATTGCCTACTCAGCCTCCAAACATATTGTTAATTTATATTTGGGTCTTGTTGAAATACTATAGAGGTTAATTTAATTATACTATATATGTATTATAACCTTAAATTTGGCAGGTTATTAAAAAAAGAAGAATGGTGACAGCTTTATTAGGTAATCACGAAATGGGATTCAGATTTTTATTGACACGATTAATTACCTACTCCAGTATGAGTGTTGGTCAATTATAGTTGAAAAATATTAGCAAAAAAAGATTGTAGAACTAACTTAATGAGATGGACGATGGAATAAATTCTAAGTTATATGAGTGGGCCGTTTAGAATAAAATCTAATACTATACACCGATAAGTTTTGTTATATATATATGTATTAAAATTCGAATTTTATATATTTTATACACTGCAGTAATATAGTAGATATATAAACTTTCAAGAATAAAAGTTGTATTGTAAAAATACAAATATTTGATTAACTCATACAAACACTATTACTATATATTAATATAGTATTTATATAGTATAATTTACTATTCATTATTATATAGATGTGATACTCTAATAATTGTAATACTTACTTATACCTAAAAATTATAGATTTTATTCAAATATAATGACATGTAGAAGTACAAAGATTATATATTCACCATTGAATAGTAATATTAATCATACAATATTGTATTAAATTATTAGTATTAGTATTATTACTGTATGGTACCTAATTATATTATAAATGCATTCGCGACATGTCAATATACCATTGATTACTTTATTTTCTGTAGGTATTTGAAACACAATTTAGTAACAATCATAGATATGATATATCTATGATTTTGAAGTATATATACTTCAAAATCATAAGATATTTTGAGTTTAACATATATTCGTGGTTGCAATGTAGATACCTAGTCATATTGTAACGGATTTAACAGTATTTAAACATAGAGTAATAATTATACAAAGAGTGTTCACTCTTATCAATTTCATATACATTGCGCTGTAAATCGTGGTATATAAAAAATCTTTTATTTTAATAAATTTGATGTAAATGAGAAGGTAAAAAGTAGTATTAAATATTTTGATTAA
>JAYRBW010064153.1:0-29492 GCA_036023295.1 Invenusta paracnida
ACTTCCGTAATACATAAGCGATCAAGTGCTTAACTCTCACAAGCAGCCTGAGTGGTCGAGTGGTAGAGCGTTTGCCTTTTTGATCGAAACCGGTCCTGCAGTGGTTTATTCTTGTGAGAAACACATTTATTAAAATATTAAGATCGCATATGGCACCCTTTATAGATTGTGGAATACTTGGCCGTAATTTTTTTTTTCGGAAAATAAACAAAACGTCAAAAGTAAATGTAATTAACAAGTACCCCCTATACACTATTAAAAGCTGGTGGCCGTTTGCGGCCACAACCACACCACGATTATCAGGCATCTCACAATTTTTTTGGATAGTATTACGATATATAAATTTAATTTAATTTATTTTCCGAAAAAAATCATTTACGGCCAAGTACTCAACAATTGCCGTTATTTCTCTTATAACTTCACTTATCTCTAATAGTGAATACTATTATAATAAAACTATTTTTTAATGAAATTTCATACAGAGCTATAGGCAATTAATGTATTATCTACAAAATTTATGTATATCTTAGTTCTTAGTTTAAAAATTTTTGGAAGCTAAAAAAATAGTGTTCTCTAAACTATAATAATAGACCTTTGCCTATATATTTAATCATGACAGTCAATTATATAACTACATATATCATATATGTATATATGAATGTTTCAATATTTTAATACATACTAACACGAAATTAAAAATTTGTATGCTTCGTCTTCACTTTCCGCAGTTATGTTATACACTTTATCATTAATTAATACTTTATAAATCGTCATCGTTATTATAAAAACTCAAACATACGAAAAAAATAGATTTGTCAAATTCAAGGTAAAATTAATTATTTTAAATGCTGCGAAGTAAAGCCAGTTAAGAAAATAATATAAAAAGGACGCCAAGATTTAAAAAACAAAAAGTTAAAATGATATTGATGATATGAAGTACAGTCATTAAACAAATTGATGTAAACATAGCGCCAAGATGTAATTGCAACAATATTTTCTATTTAAAATACATTAATGTATATATCAATATGGAACATAAGTATATATGTCTTAACTGTAGAATTCATAAACATATGATAAGAAAAATTACAAAAAAGCCAATTTGTATAACATAGTAAAATAATATCATTTTTACCATTACCAGGATTTGTTCATAATTTGTGTTGTCATATATTTATGAATTTTTTAGTTTAGACGTAGGTATACTTGTGTTCCATATTGATTTATACATTTATGCATTTTAAACAGAAAGTATTGTAACAAGTACATATTGGCGCTATGTTTACATCAATTTCTTTAATGGCTGTACTTGATATCATCAATATTATTTTAACTTTTTTTTAAAATCTTGGTGTCCTTTTTATATTATTTTCTAAACTGGCTGTACTTCATATCGTCAATATTATGTCAACGTTTTTCTTTTGAGGAGCTCGGTTCTTGGCTTTCATTTTTGAGACGCGGTCGTTTTTGTTTAGATAAAAAGAAGAAGAAACAATTTTTCATCGAATTTGGCCCTTTTTAAAAGGTATCTAGAAACCTTTTCAAAAGATCATCTTAGGTGCATTTTTTCTTAGCGTTTGGTGATTACGCTGATACCAAAAACATACCTTTTAATGGATTCTAGCCTGATTTATTAGAGGTCAAAAATGGGCCTATTCACCTTAGCATTAATTGACTAGAGCTGTAAGTTAGCATCTCTCAAGCTAATTGCTGACGCTCTTATTCTTGGCTGACGATGCTACTGCATCGTCCAATACATACAATGTTAACATTGTTTAAAATGTATTCGAGTATATCAAGAGTGCATTTCTAGCATTCCATATTTACGTTAGAGTACATGAGATGGACGAGAAAGATCCCGAGAAATCCAAATTCCCACAAAACTCATCTCTACACGAGCGACGTCACAAGCACAATTTGAAGAAGAGGAAAGTAGTTATTAGATACGCCGGTGTCATTAATGGGGCTGCTAAACATTCAGGTGCAGGAAAAAGTGATAACATTACAAGCATGATGTCTAACTCAAATTTGAAAACGGAATGTGAAACCGACTGTTTTGCCAACCAACGGAATCCCAATAGTTTCAAAGTTAAATTTTCTTACAACAAAAAAAGTGGGTCACTTCCAATTATAAAAATTGATGACCCTAATAACGCTCGTAAAAGCATTCCTTCACCAAGACTAAAAAACCTTATTGAGTCGTTAATTAAGCAAGTTGCTAATAAATGTGATGCGACTCCTAACCTTCAAATTCATAATAACAGCAGTACCGATAAAGGCTTAGTAGTTAAATCGTCAGATGAAACAACGGATCATCCAGATAACACGAGTAGTTGTAACACTTGTACACCAGTTCAAGTAACAGTTGGTGAGCCTGTTATAAAATGTCAGTTAGACATGTCGGCAGCACAGAAGCTTCTACAACGAAAGTGTCAGTCTTGTGAACAAGATAACCATAATGTTAACACAATTTGCAACAAGGATTTTCCAGTTGAAGAAAATGAAGTATTAACATCAACCGCTCAAAATGGAGAAAATCTACTACTTGAACACAAAGATAAGTTAACACCAAACAGCTCATCATGTACTCAACAAATTTATAATTATGAAGTTATAGATTCTACAGAAATTTCTAGTAATGACTTATCGAGGGGAAATTCATCTATAACTGACGTTGCAAAACCTGAAGTTCATACGGATGAATCGAAAGCAGTTCATAATTCTATACTGCTTTTATTGAAAATATTAAGAGAAAATCAAACTTTTAACAGACAGCAGGATAAATCGCTTGCATTTAATGAATTAATTATAAATTTAACAGATGTTATGTCTAATCTAATATCACATGAAATCATATATAACGTATGCAATTTCAATAATATATATAACAATGAAAAAATAACCCATTTAGTTTTAAAAGAGGATTTGGTACCAAAAGCTATTTCAATAAAACAAAATTTTAACGATACGCTTTTGAATACTTTTGAACAGAATATAAAAGTGACGAACATGAATAATTTTGATCCTTCCTTAAATAAAAATACACCTAAAATCGGCATTATAAGTAGTAAAGAAAAGGACAGTGTATCAGTTGACGAGACAAGCAATTTTTCTCCTGCAAGTTCTGATAAAGAGAGTGTCACAATTTGTTGGAGCGATTTGGTGAAACAAATTGAAAAATCAGAAACTTCTGATAAAGTAAGCGACGACTATAATGATAATTTTAAAGAATCATCTACAAATAACATTGATAATATAAACGCTGATGAGTCTAGAAAGTTCAAGTCTAACAAGCCAAAAAACGAAACTGTCCAAGAACTAAACGAAGTTCTGGTCAAGAAGTCTAACACATCACGTGCTAAAGACAGAAAGAAGGAAAACAAAAAGGAACTAGCCAATATGATAGTTCCAAAAACGTTAAAGGAAATACTAGAGCACGATTGTATGAAAAACAATGAAGACTGGTCTACAAGCTCAGATGTTGTGGGTATGAATCCAAAATTAATACAACGTCGACCATTGGATGTCCCAATGCAAGTCGAGTTTATGTCTTTCGACTATCATGATTATGAACATACAGATCTTCTTGCCAAAATGTGTGCCTATAAGAAGAAGTCTAAGACAGGAGGAGCATTATTGTCCCGGGCTTCGACGACTTCAGAATTCATGAAAATTTTACAAGATGGGGAAATAATAAACTCAGTTAAAATAAACATCGATAATTCTTCCACTTCCTGTTGTAAATTTGATGAAAAAATGCTAGGAAAACTTACAAGAGCCAGCATCACACTTTCTGAGTTCATTTCAATATTTGATCAATTGAGTCAAGGAAAGAATAATGAAGCATCTATACAAGTATTGTTTAAAACCGAAGAAAGGGGAATTAGTTTACTTATGAAGCAAATTGACGAAGAAATTGTAAAGAAAGCTGAATGGGCTCATTCGATTCTGCGAGATTTTATAGAGTTGCACAAACAATTATTAGGAAAAAGGGAAATCGAAGCTCCTCTTCACTTTCTCGCTGCTTTTGATAACGATGTTGATAAGTCTTGTTCGTCAATACTTTTTGACTCAAATATTTTGAGACGGACGCTTGTTGCGGTTCAACTTCTAAAGGATTCGATTGATTTATTCAGTAAATTGGTAGCAAATTTGCCAAGAAGCAATACTACTATATTATTGAATAGTCCTGAAGTGAATCGGGTATCTTCATCTCTAAATATGCCCTATTTCCAAGAAGTTCAGCGCTCCTGTGAAATTATGTCTGATTTCATCCAAACGCATGCTGACTTGATCGATGAAGAGACTTGTGCAGGAAGCAAACGTCTAAGTAGCATCCATGAAGAGGTATTCACCCCAGATTTACCATTACGATCGAATACCCAGCTAAATGCGGGAAAGCAATCATTTATTTTATCCGACATATCTTCATTAATTGGAGATGGAAATGTTTTCCGAGGTCAAGACGCTTATATCCCAGAATACTTGGAATTATTAAAAGTATATTCGATATTTAGAGAAAGTGTTAAAGAAACAAACAGAATTATTAAGAGCTTGTTGGAACCTTATGATGATATTATTAAATCGAATGACGTTAACAGGATAATGACTACTGATTATATAAAATCGAATATATTAGATTCCACTGTTCAAGTAATAACGAAGGATATGTCTAAAAAATGTGCCATGTCCAAAAAAGATTTACAATGCACTCTAACCCAAGGTAATTCAGATATAAATGTAAAGAAAAATATTTTGAAAACGTTACTATCAAAAACAGTAGAAAGTCGCACACCATCTTCATGGGAAGCAAACTCTATCATTGATGAATTAAAAAAGCGCGATCTAAATTTTGACCAGATAAATACCATGTTTTTAAAAATGAAAATGGCTACAAATTCTAAGTATAACAACCACATTGAGTTAACAGCTTTAAAATTGATTCTTGAAAAAGCTAAAATTAACGGCCATCTCATACAGAAAAATTTTGATCTAATATTAAACTTTGCAACTGAGAAAAGGGGTATTGACGGTGAAAAACTATTTTGTGTTTTATTACGGTTGAAGTATGGAAAACTCTCTCCATCTCAGCTCCAAAAGCTGTTAGAATGTAAAGATTCAATTGCATTTATCCAATTAGATGAACTGAAAAGTATTTTATATAATTCTATTGAAACTGGCGATCTCAATGATAGGCAGGTGGCCTCAATTATAGTATGTGCTGAAAAGAATAGTGGAATAGATTGCCGTGTTCTAAATTCCATTCTTCGTAGGCTCTCGAAGCCTTCAATAAATCGATTTAAGGGCATCTTCCCAACAATTACAGATGACAATATATTTACTCTATTTCTAGAAATTGATCCGCTAAAACGGATTCTAAATAAAGCTTTGCAAAAAGGCCACATAAGATCGTATCAATATAAAAGAATTCTAGAAATTGCAAAGTCAATAGGAGGCTTTGACGGTCGTCATCTCGCACATGTTTTGCAAAAATGCAAGTTAGGTTGTCTTACTATAGATCGATTTAATGACATACTTAAAAATTCCAGTCACGAATGTGTCGTTGATGGCACCCAGCTTGATTCGATTCTTAATACAGCGGCTAAAATTAATGGTCTGACTGAGGCAGAAATAAACTGTATACGTAATTTTGTGTCATATAACGGCCCAATAGACTGTGGAAAATTGGAAGTTATTCTAAACATTAACAAATTAGGTGGCATGACATCTGGAAACTTGACCTTACTACTTTACAATCAGGATGTAAAAACTTCGGTTGAATCAATTGAACAAATTAATGCAATGTTAATACCGCTTCAAATGGAAGGCCTTTTAACGGACCAACAAGCAAATCGAATAATATTTAAAGCACGGGAAAGTGAAGGTATGGATTACAGACATCTTGAGAACATCATTTCAAAGGTGAAATTAGGAGGACTAAACACACAACTATTCTCCGATATTGAGGGTTTGAAACAATCTAATTTTGTTTCGTTTAAGCAACTTTCCCATGTATTAATTGATGCTCAGGAAAATGAGTTATTACATTCCGAACAATGTGATATGATTTTCGCAATGGCACGATCGGAAGAGGGAATTAATTGCTATACAATGGAATGCATTCTATTGAAAGGTAAATTGGGTTTACTCACAAACAAAAACCTGCGATTAATATTAGATAATGAGGAGGCTCCAAATATTCTCGACGTAAAAGATGTCGAGAAATTTTTAATGGAAAAATCTCGTAATGGTGATATTAAAAAAGTAGAAATGCATGAATTAATTAAGAAAACAATTCAAGAAGGGGGAATGGATGTATATGAGTTAGCCAGTATTCTGTCAAACACGTCTTCTGACTATAATACGGAAAGAAATAGGCGAACAAGTATGGCTTTGGTAAAGACTGCAAGTCAAGTTGGCATTCTCAGTGAAGCTCAAGCTGATACTTTAATAAGCAGTGCAATCTTAGAACCTAAGCATATGATTGATATGCTAGCCAAAAGTCACTTAAATGGTACTCTTAATGATGCTGATGTAAATCGATTAATTTCTCATTATAACTTCGAAAATTCTCGTTTAGAAAAAAATGATCCAAAGTTTAACAGAGTATCTCGAAGACTTAGTTCCGATATTTTTTCTTTAAATGCCACGAGTGAATTACTTCCACTGAGTCAAAATATAAGTTATTCCAAGGAAGCTGTAAAAGCAAACAAAGTAAGAGTTTCTTTTTTGGAACCTCCGGTATATTCAATGAACAAGAAACGAGACTCTAATCTATGTTCTGAGCACACCCTTGCTGGTTTAGAACTTACACAGCTAGATTCAAGTAGACACTCAGCAGAGAGGTCTTTGCATCAAATAAATCTATTACAAAAAGCACGAAACTGTGGTATCATTAGTGAGAAGCAATATTTTGAGAATGTATCCAAGATAATGACGCATGAAATTAAAACTGATGCAATTAATAATTTATTTGCACATGGACATCTCAGAGGTAAATTAGATGACGACGCGATATCAAGAGTTTTTGATTCGTCAATACAAGATGAAAAGGACGCTGATGACGTCACATTGAATTGCGATAGCATACAAACATTACTGTCAAAGACTTCAGACGCAGAACGAACTTTTTCTGAAACCCGTAAAGTAGTTTTGTCAGACCTTCGTAATATAAGAATGGAGCAGAAAAACAATGATGAAATTTTAACGGAAAATAATTATAAACGGTTTTTTAGATTAAAAGGAAAAGATCCCCATGAATGGATAAACATGCAAAAATTATGTCAAATTCTTGAAGATGCACGCCAGTCGAAGTATCTAACTTTTAAGCAAATGGAATTAATAGCAGATAAAGCGGCTGAGCATGGTGGAACGAGTGTAATGAATTTGGGCGAGTCCATTTGTAAAATCCTTAAAAGCAAGCAAATGGAAAATATGGCTGACATTTCTCAAGTTGATTCCATCCTTCACAAGTTATTGGAATCAAAGGACCTCACTCCGAATAATATCAAACATATATATTTACTGATTGAAGAAAATGGTGGCATTACACTTAATCAATTGGATAACCTTATCACGAAATCTAAATTTGGGGTAATTACAGCAACTCAACTGAAGCAATTATTGACACCGATTGATTCTCAAGATGGTATAAAGATGGAAAATTTTAAAATGTTATATAGAGCAAAAAAGAGAAATTTACACACCCGATGGGAAGAAGACCACCCAAATGGATCTATTACCCACAAGGAATGTAAACAGCGATCCCAATTAGATTGCATAAATGAACAGAGTTCAATTATTACCCTGGATGCTCTAAAACTAATTTTAGAAAGTAAGCTCACTCATGGCCATTTAAGCAAGGATCACTATAATCTAATACTTCAATGTGCTGCAGTACTTGGGAGTATAGATTACAACATACTAGAATGCATATTATGTAATTGCAAATTAGGTGGAATAACAATAAGATACTTAAGACAGTTGCTTGAATGTGATGTAACAATTAGTACTTTACTTTCTGATCAAGTTTATTATATCCTTTACAAAGCTGAGCACGAAAATATTTTGACTGTTGACGAAATAAATATTATTATTGAAAAATACAAAGAACTGGGCGAAATCGACTGTCGAAGATTTGATATGGTTTTGTCCACTTCCAAATTATGCAAACTTAGCAAAGAACAAATTCAGCAAATGCTTAATGGAAGTAATGTTTGTAAAGTAATGCTTAGTATCAAGCAAATTAATAGTATTTTAGAAAATTTATGCAAAACTGGTGATTTAAGCTCTGAGCAAGTGAGATCTATTGCTTTAATGCTAGGAAATAATCGTGCATTTGACACTAAATATATTCACATAATATTGGCAATAGTTCAACTTGAAGGTTTGACCACAAAAAACATAATGCAAACCATAGAGAAGCTAATGCTATGGAATATTTTTGACAATGATAAAGTCACAAGTAATTCTTTTGCAAATGATGATCTTCAACAAAATGTTATCAGTGAAAGAATTACTTTCCTAAAAGAATATATGAAAATTGACGAAATAATTCTTGATAAAATAATTTCTCAATATGAATCACCAAATTTTATAACTGGCTGTTTGCTGAAATTTTTAATTTTAGACAACTGTAATTATCTGTCAAACTATATTATATCCAAAAATGATGACGAAAACAGTGTAACAATTACAGATACACCAATTAACAAGATTAAGGGGTGGGCTTGGACCGATGTAGCGGCACCTAGTCCATCGTTACCTCAGCGAAACATAAAAAATCCCATTATGTTGGATGCAAACCAAAAGTATGAACCACTTGAAAACACTAAAGAATTAATTCAACTTCCTCAATATAGGAATTCTATGGAAAGTACAAATTCTTTCCGTGACGCTCATGTTTTTATGAAAAACAATATTCCGGAAGAAATACTTCAAAGAAAAGGATATTTGGATAAACCAAACATTGGATTAATCTGCGAGGAACAAAAAGAAAAGGATATTTCAAAACTTATTTCTGATTCAAAGAATGAGAGTGGTTCATCATCGTCATTTTCAAGTCGAATGGTTCAAGATAAATTCAAGGTAGATAGGAAATCTCTTAACTCAGTAATATTTACTGGCTTATCGAAACATTTCTGTGAAAAGAAAAACTCTCCGCCAGGTGATCAGCAGACTTCTAGTAATCCATCATTAAATTCAGAACATGATCATTGCAATATTGAAGTAATGGTAACATCCCCACCAAATGAATTAGCGGAAGGTACTATACTGGAAATAAATCCTATTTTGATGCCTAACAATATGAACAAGAAAACAGGTGTTTATCTAGAAGCTGTGCATGATTTGAAAGGTGATGAATCCTTTGACAAAATTAGTTTTCAAAAACGGTATCCGTTAAGCAACGTGGAGAATCCTGCTCATGTAACAGAAAATATTCATAACAGCGATGACAAAGCCCCAACCTCCCAAAAGAATGTCCAACGTCAAGAAGCTGCAACTAAAAATAATCGCACAGAAACAGTTGTTGAATTAGGACCGGGTACTGAAATAAAATCAAGTTATATAGAAAAGAAGGTAATCCTAAGTCCTCAGATTTTTCCGAGTACTAAAATTGAGGATAAATCTGAGAATATATTTTATTCCCAGTCCTTTTGCTCAGAGTGTACCGGAAAATGTAGTAGTGTGGACAAAAACACAACTACAAAGTACGATGGGTCTACCATGACTGAAAATATCGAAAGGGTAACATCACCTATCGTTAAAAATTCCAACGGCATTTGTTCAAATTGCAAAGAAAATAAAGAAATAAAGTGTAACACTGACACTAAATCTACTTGCTTTTGTGATCAAAAAGAGTCCCCAAAAACTCAATTATCCTTGTCAAACAAAGACGGCTCATTCACTGATAATTTGATAAAGCTTCTTAATACATTAATTGATCACAACAAAATGTTATCAGACTATTTTTGCAGTATTGGTAATCTGCAGTTAGACAATAGATGCTTTGCTTCACACAAGTATATTAATTCTACTGGTTTTGAGGATACTTTACCAAATATTTGTAAACGTTTTGCTATAAATTTAGAAAATATATTGCTTGACTTAGCGAAAGAAGATACTAATACATGCGAAGGTTTTAATTCCAAAACATCTTATAGTTTAAATAACATAAAACTCAATACTGAACTGGGAGTGGAACTTCAAAAATTAGAATATATTGTTAACAATTTGAATCAAACGTTGGATAGCTATATTTCATACGTAAATTTAGGACATCTAAATCTAGTATCTGGATGCTTCAATGGGAGCGATTCCACAAATAAGCTTTGGGGATTGTTTAGATTAAAAAGTGTTTTGCAACAGGTAAATCAATTTTTAAAGTGTAAGTTGCTTTATGTTGATCCAGTATGTATGTCTGATTCTAATTTTCCCTTACACGGTGTTAGCAATTATCCGCACGGAAATCTAGGCCAAAACACTATCTACATCAACAATAAAATGCATCCAAATCAAACTTTCAAGCCAATGTTTGGTCCCACAATTGATGGATATTTTAATACTCCCACAATGTATAACAATTATTTAAATCAGGTCAGTGGTACAGATAACAATCAACAGTATATGAACTGTATTAATCCGAATGTTGCAGTCATGCCACAAGCACCAGTAAATAGTTTTCAGATGCCGTCATTTAATAGCGGAGAACAACAATCCTATCATTATAATCCAAATGGAATACGCCCAACTTTATTTAACAATTGGCCTGTGCCAAATACGATGACTCCAAATAATACACCTTATCCTGGTTTCCAGCGGCAAGAACTGACAGGAACAAAAAACCCTATCTACAATCCTGCACAGGAAAACTATTTCAAATGGCAAAATCAGTGCCAACCAGCTGGATCCTTTGAATCACCTTTTAGTGCTAACATATTAAAAGCAGAAGGAAACAGTCTTTGTGATAAGATGGACCCTCCAGGTTACTCTTTACACGAAAATCCAGAAACGAAACGTTTTATATCCAATTTTTCTCAAGCACCATTTCTAAATCCACGCGCATGTCAACAATTAATGCCAAACTATTTTGGAGCAGAAAATAGTATTGCACCAAAATTATTTGATCTACGTGGAAAAGCTCGCGATATTGAACTTGTGATGGGAAATATTTTGCAATATCTTACAACTGAAACATCAGGTAAACATTCTGATAAATTTATAAACTTATTTGGAGAAATAAACAATCATTTTAATCCTATATTATTGGCTATTCGGGCAATATGTCAGAAATTAGATACGTTTGCATCGTCAAATAGGTATCAAGAAATAGTACAGCCAGATATCTTCAAATGTAACAATATTATTGATAATATAAATAAAGAGATGGGTGGTATGTTAGAACCACATTTGACAGCAGGTTTATGGCACCTTTTAGAATATTTTGATAAAAAGTTATTGGCTGAATTATTAGAAAACGGTATCTCATTTGAGGAGTCTTTAAGTATACGAAATGTTTGGATATCAAGACTTCCACAAGCAGTTCAATGCTACTTAAACGAAAGAAGGCAATCTCAATTATATAGCACAGGGAAATCGTCGTTCGCATTGAACAGTGGTATTATAGAAAAGAAAATAGATGCTGATACAAATATTAGCACAAACTTTCAAAATTTTGTGCAACATTTAATAAATAGTTTCAAACAAATACTTGATGCCGAACTTTTAGCGGCATTCAACAACTTCCTCATGCTAAAAAATAAACATAAAGGTCAACATTCGGAAGAAACGGATACAAATGTAGTCTATGTTTCTTGTAATGATACTAAAAGTGACAGAAATCTTAATGATAAAATTCGGAAACAGCTCTCTCCAGTAAAACACTTGAATTACGATTCTGATGATGATGATTTCATATTCGTTTCATCTAAACAGCTTACTGGAGATATTGTTGTGCCCATTGATTCAGAAGATCAAATGAGCGACTTCTGTTGCTGTTCAGATAATGACGATTCCAAAAGTAGAAAATTTAATAAATCTCCGGATGGTATTCCAATTACGGCCTCTAACGAAATTAATTTATTTGGCAGGAATAAGTACATGTCCAAAAAACACAAAGATTTGTGTAACAACGATTATGATGAATCCTTTGATTCAGAAAAAGCATATCAAAAGTATTCACGAACTTATCAATCCCCATTGCCACCACAGCTAACACACGCACATCCGCAGAGAAATGAATCCCCTGTGTTTGATACATCCTGGCATGGTTGCATTGGTCTAGATGGTCCACATTCAGAATGCAATATCACTTACCACAACAGCAATGACATAAAAAAGGTACAAAGAATTACGCCAGTCTACAATAAATTAACTCCCGTTGAATCTCATAATTGTAATCCAAGTAAAAATCCAACGTCAGACAATTTATTTCATACACAACGTTACACTCCTAATAGTGAAAAACATTGGGAAACAAGTGGTAATATTTACAGTTTAAAAGATATGGAAGACAATGCAAAACTCCGAACTTATTGTGAAGGATTGATTTATTCTCAGCCATCGCATATTTGTTGCTCTGAGGACTACACTAAGCCAAAACGGTGCCAAGGTTGTTATCATAAAACAGAAAATTCAAATTTATCCTGTGTTAATTATGGATTGAATTCAAGAGATTATTATTCACATCAACAGAATGATAAAAATCAGTATAACGATGATGACTATGCATTAGTTAAGAATATACTTGAAATGCCAAACACTAAAATTATAAATGATCGATGCAATAGTTCTTTGGAATTTTTAAAAGTAACTTATGCAGAAAATCCTAATGAAAGTAACACAAATAATAACTGCCTTTTGGATAGAGAGCACGATTTTTATAATTCAGAATTTGAGATGACCAATCAATCAAATAAATTTTCAGGAAGTCATTACTATAGTAATTCATGTTCCAGTCCATATGAACCCACTAGTATATTAACCGACGAACTGGAATTAATACATCGCCAAGATCACCACATTATTGAAAACTTTGACATGTGTGAGGCATGCCCTTCAAATCAAGAATGTCCAAACTACCATCATCAACGGAATTGTTGCATTTGTGATAGTTGTCCATGCAGCTGTGTCTGTGAATGTAAACACAGCAATTTTTGTCGGACCCAAAGTCATTGTTTGGACATATACAATCCAGAAATAATGGAAATCAAAATTTGTGGCAATGAAATTCCTCCCTGCTGCCAAAACTTGTGGATGGAAAATCCCTTGAAGAACGACGTATATGGGACGGACAAGTATAGTATGTCCCGGATAAATTGTTGTGAGCCCGAGATAGACGTTATGAATCCCTTAATTAATGTCAGACACAAATATGTAGATTTTTGTGATCCATATTTAACCAAATGGGCAAGAAGTTTATTTCTGGACAACATAGATTATATGTGTCAAGTCGCAAACTTCAGTACGAAATATGACATTCCCAGTCATGATCCATCATGTAAAACTTTTGATGAAGAAATAATTGATAAAAAGCCATATGTATCCGCATTTTCTGAAAATATGTTTGACTTTGTAAGTTGTGCATATTCGCCTCCAAAAAGTGAAAATGTTATAACTGATATGTTCACCGATCGATTAGATTTATATCTAGGAATCAACGGAGACTTTTTATCTGATAGAAGCTACAACCCAAACTGGAGCGCCATAAACAAATTTGACTATCTTGTGAAGCACTTATCAGGAGAAAATCCTTCCAAGGTGCCAAGCAGAGTAAATTCTCCGTCTGCTAGATCAGCGACAACGTCAGTTTCTGTTCACACAGCAGCTTCTAATGTTATTAATTCAAAATCAAGTAAACAAGCTACTTCCATAGCTAGAACAGACAGTATCATGCAAGTAGAACATGTCGGCAAAGAATTTGATGACAAGCGGTCCCCAATACCGACTATTGATGCTTATTACAATGGTGAGAATTTAGCGGCGCAGACTTCATATTTTAAGAAGCAACCACCAGCAAATCAAATTGTTTACATTGACGATGCACCCGCTCACAGACAAAATAGTTATCCCGGACAGGGCATTGAAGTTAACAGAAAATTTGAGGATAAATCTTCTTCCCCCAAAACAAACCATCATAGTGAGCAGACAATTACTACTGTACAGAAACATGAAAGGTTTAACGAGAGAGAAGAGGCATTTGTTGACAGAAACAAAGGGGATCGTCGTTTAATAAACTCTTCACTTTCTGGTATTTCTGTTTATTCTGAAACCGGAAACCTTTCTAGACCAATCGGAGATAACACACTTCCAAAAAATGACAAATATGACTCTTCACATTCTAGCTTAGTAAGTTCCCTAGGTGATGCAACTGTTAAAGACAATCAACGTAAAATCAATATTACAAATACTCGAACTGCTGGTTTTGAAGATTGTACTGAAAAAAATTGGGAGAGTACGGTAACCTCCCCAACCCCAATTAATTTTAATAAAGAAGAAAGAAATATTGTGGGACCAATTGTCTATGATAACAAAAGTATTTATGGTGTTTTAAAAAAACAACTAGAGGTTAATACAGAAACTAAAGTTCATAGATCCCAAAAAGTAACAAAGGATGGAACTGTGCTACCTAGTTGTAACACAATAGTAAGCACAGATGCTAATTTGAATAAGAAAACAATGCTGATGTTAAATCCATCTGAAGTTATTGGGTTTAAAAATAACAAAGAATTTGGAAAGGGGGAAATCGTTTTACCCAAAAGTCTTGAACTTAACCAAAAAGCATTAGTGAAGTACATGATTAGAAAAAGGTCAAAATTAGAATCGGAAAAGCTGGCGTTAGAAGGACCCGAAGACAAATTATTAAATATTCCCAGACAGCAGATGATAACCAGCATTGAGCTTCGACCTCATGAAATCGATTTTTTTGACCCCGCAATGGACAAAAGTGCTGTAAATATTAGACATGAGTGGAAAGGCGGAGATAAATATGCTTCTGCAGACTTTCCTAAAAATGAAGGGCCTCCGATTACTGCAATTGCAACGCGTATTTCTGTCAAGAAATTGCACCATCTTACAGCTCTATCGCCCCTAGACTCACCGAATAATCATAATTCCTCAAAAATTGCGAAAAATCCGTCGACAAATAATGAAATTACTGTTAACAATGCTAACACAAACCAAGAATCAATTACGAATATGAAACCATGCTGCGGTGAATCGTCTTCGACAAACCAATTATCGGCAATTAATTCAAATACACTTGATTTATTGGATAATTTTAATGAAGAAAAGTCGCCCTCCAAGTTTACAGCAGACAAATTACATAGCAATTCAAATATCTCCCAAATTTCAAACAATACTACTAAATACTGCAGGAGAGTATTGCGTCACAAAAATACACTGTCTCTTAAAACCTCAAAACCTAGGCGGAAGCAGTGCTATGACTCCTGTGATTCTAGCTCTTCGCAGTCTATAGATTCAGACGAAAGAACTTATGACTGTCTAAACTTTTCTGGTTTTTCAGCTTTCACACACTGCGATGATGACAATGATCATAATTTCAGCGATGTATTAAGCTTAAGAAAAAAAAAATCTGCTAGTTGTCGTGCTGCACGAAGAGATTTAATAAAAGATGAAAAACCAAATGGTAATAGTTCGAAAACTAATAAAAAGAGACATTCGTCAAACTCTCTTGAATATTCGTTATGCAAAAATATTAAAGTAATTATAGAGAACACTGCCATGAAAAATACACAAAATCATAATTTTAATAATAGAAGGCATAAAAAGCTACGTAGAACGGTATTATCAGATAGCTACATACACCGTAATAAATATATCATAAATGATTGCTCATCTCAACATGACACCACATTTTTAAACTACGAATCTTTGAATAATTTCCATTTAAAACAGCATACAGCTCCTAATTTATCAGATCACACTCTTGAGGATAATTCGTTTCAACTGAGTTTTAAAAAATTGCCCCTGCAGAACGAGTCTAAGGAAGAAAGATTTAGGCCGGAGAGTGTATTGTCCATTTCTAAGCAGATTACAGTCGTTGATAATACTTCCGCTGAAAACAAATATAGCCAACAGGCAAGCAACTTAATTTCCAACAGTTTTGGTCATGTTGAATCATTCAAACTAAACGATTCACAGTGCCAATTTCCACCTGAAGATCAGAAAGATCAGAGGAAAGCATTTAGAGACAGAAAAAATGTAATTGAATTTCATATTCATGGAGCAACAAATTCTGGGCAACTTCCTAAATTATTAATAAAACTTCCTTCTTTTGCACAAGTAGTTTCTACTTAATTATTTGTTTACAAATATGTACATCTCGTTCATTATAATATATAATATACTCTTGTGAATAGTATGTGTGTTTACTTTATTTATTACTAATAT
This sequence comes from Invenusta paracnida, assembly GCA_036023295.1. Classification (NCBI taxonomy): domain Eukaryota; kingdom Metazoa; phylum Platyhelminthes; order Proseriata; family Coelogynoporidae; genus Invenusta; species Invenusta paracnida. The sequence continues at coordinate 16,411 of JAYRBW010064153.1, forward strand.
TCTTTAATATTAATAATCGTATTTTAATGCTTTAATAAATAAGTATACCTAAATCATAAATTATTAATGTACTTGGTAAATATTCCGTTATATATAAATGTAATCCTTTTTTCACAGAAAAATATATACAGCGTAAATATAATTATAGACGATTATTAGATAAATGTTAGTATGCCATTTTAGTTAATTTTTAAATATGGCCTAATTTGAACATTAAAATGAATTAAAATTTATATATATATATATGAGCTATATTTGCAATATGACAGATGTAATATGCATACAAAAAAGAAATAATAAAGAAAAAGAAAAAACTAACAGAGTCAGGTGAAGAAGCATTACATATATGTGTGAGAGATAACTAAAGAAAAATAAAAGGAGGGAGTTCCTGTCAAGTTAATGAATGTCGTGCATAATCGTAGAGATACATATCTTGAATTTCTAATTTAACAGATGCACCAGCAGCACCATAAAATTTTTTAGTATCATTTACCTCTCTTGTGAGAATAAATTTATAATTCATACCCACAGAAATCTTTTTAATATCTGGAAACCCGAATAGTAGAGAAAGTTTATAGTTTACAACTCCCGTCCATCTGATATGTACATTATTAAAATTTGTTGGTTATAATGAATATATTTCACTTTTTGAAAATTGCAAAAAAAGTTCAATGACCTCTTACTTAGTAATATGTGTGTCTTTATAAGCTTATTTTATTCCCTATTCGTTATATACATGGAGAGGTGGATTCATTAAGATTAATACTACAGAATTAATATATATAGACATAATTTTTAATTAGAAATAATTTGTTACATATTAAAGATAGTCATCAGCCACGGAATATGTCACATTAAGGTTAAATGTGTATAATTATAATTCATCCTTCTGGATTTGTTATAGTTTAATTTTTTTATTTCTTCGTCAGTTTTCTTTTTATAAATAATATGATGACTAATACCATAGAAAATACCAGAACATATACTGTTATTCTGTATTATCAATTTTTTTATTTAGGTTTGATAAATTAAACATTTGGAAATAATTAATGTTGAAAATTGTAAAATAAAATAATTTAAATAAATAAAAAATTCATATTTATTCTTTATGGATAAGGATAAGGAGATTTAACTGAATTAAAGAATTTCATAATTAATTAAGAATTATGTATTAGTAATTTTTTAATTTGTAATAAAACTAAAACTAAACTTTAACTAAAATTAAATATCTTTAATAAGAAAAGGTTTGCTTCTATGGAATTTTAAAATTGTCTGATTATAAATGCTAAAATATTTAAATATTCCAAATTGATAAATGAGCTTGTAAAATTGCACCAATACATAAAACGTGTACATTTTACCTGTAATATACTTTCTATGTCCATAATATTTATTTATTACCACTTATTGAAAGTTCATCGAAGACTACGTAATTGTTATATGTATATTACGTAGTCCTCGAAGTTCACATTATCCTTCGTTCTTAATTTTGGTATTTCGGAAACTGATAGCTGTATAATTTGTCTTTTTAAATGTGTTATTACTAAAAATAATCATCAAACGTTTTGTATAGCGTTTTACTTCTATATATATTCATTATAATTATCTCAAACTCAAAATATTATTAAATTAACTAAAACTAAAATGTATTAAAAAAACTAAGCATTAAATAAACAAATAATAAGTCTCACAAAAACGCTCACAAAAACTGAAGAATCACAATTTTACTTAAATAAAAAGATAACAAAAATGGGTATTAAACAACTTAAAATAAGATTAATCCAGCATTTGAATCTGAACATACATACGACCATGTCTTAAATAATCAGAGGCCTTGCTGTCACCACAAAATAATTCCTCAAATGAAATCATATGACCTTGACCAATTCCAGTACGTTTTCCGCCTTCTACTGGTTTTATCCATTCACCAACATCGGCTCCTGTCGTTGCCTCTGGGTCTGGAACTAATTCGAAAGTTTTGTTAAGGAGGGGATTAACTTGATTTAAAATTGATAAGACGAAAGAATTTCGTATCGGCCAATTGAGTACTCCATCAAATTCTCCTTTTATGATTTTTATAAAAATGCCCAAGTACTTTCTATCATGAAGTTGTATAGAACATTTCAACTTATAACCAAATTGACTGGTATAGAAAGGCTCACTCCAAATATTTATTGCTTTTAACACAAAATTTTCGGACACGTCGGTTATTGTCCAAATGTGTATGTTGCTTTTGACAAGACGACTAAAATTTGCTGTAAGACATTTTTCCATTTTGCTTGGTTTTCGAAATATTTTATTTCAACACTGGAGCCCAGGCCCAGGTTGTTATCTTGTAATTCAGCCAAAAAAGTAGATAACACTAACAATGCAAAATAAAACTCAATCAATTAATTATTTCTTGCTAATTGACGTAGGATTAATTTCTTGCTTCTTTGGACGTATCGCAATAAATGAATAATTGATTTTTGAATTTTTATATTAGAAACAAATCTTTACTAGATGCGGTAGCATCATCAAGCCAAGAACAATTTTAGCGTAAGTGATAATTAGCTTGAGAGATGCGAGCAGCAGCTTTAGTCAATAGCTCTAAAAGAAAATGCCTATCTTTGACCTTAAATAAAACAGGCTAGAAGTCATTAAAAAGCTATTGTTTGGTATCAATGTAATTGCCAAGCACTAAAGAACAAAATGCATTTAGGTTTAACTTTTTTCTTTTTTTTTAATAGGTTATTTTTTTAAAGGAGTCAAATTTGATAAAAACGTGTTTCATTATTAAAATTATTATTATTATTATTATCAAAACAAAAACAACAGCGTCGCAAAAATATGGCCAAGAAACGAGCTTCTAAAAAAGGGTAAATATGATATTGACGATATAAGTGTACAGTCAATTAAAAATTGATATAATAAGGGCGCCAAAATGTAATGGTTACGGTGATTGCTATTAGAAATATACATATATATATATATAGATCAATAAGAAACTTGTTGTATATCGAAACTATAAAATTCTAATAATACGAAGACAAAATTTCAGATAAGAATTTTGGCAATAGAACATTTTTTAAGAAGACAATAAAACCCACATGTAATGCATTGCTATTTGTTATTCAATAAGATAATTTAAATAAAATAGTAAATATAGAACAGTTTATACCGTTGCCATGAATTTTTAATGACTTTTCGTTCACTTATCTTCATGAATATTATAGTTTGTAGATATATCGATCTTCCTTGAATATTTATTCATTTCTAACAGAAAGCATTGTAATCATTAAATCTTGAAGCCCTTTTAATATCAATTTCTCCCATGGCCAAGCTACATATCATTAATATTATTTTAACGTTTTGCTTTTGAGGAGCTCGTTTCTTGGCGTTAATTTTTGTGACTCAGTCGCTTTTGTTTTAATGTAATTTTTTGTCATTCATCTCCCGATCAATGCAAACAGGAAATCAATGCAATCAGTAATCAATATAAGTTTGAAGAATAGTATACCTTTCTTCAAAATATCGTCTCAATAAAAACGGATCCTTCTTCACGTTTACTAATTCTGTTGACATTAAATTCAATCTGGGAAATAATTCTTTACAGATTTGGATATAATAAATAAGTATATATTCGCTTTAAGAAATGAGAGACAGAAATATATTTATTTTTGACGTTTGTCGTTGCAACAAGCAATAATTTTATAAAGTGGAGATAATATTGCACGATATTTTCTGAAAGTTTGACATGAAATATGTAATATAACGGTCTAGGAGAATATAAAATAATTTTACAAGTGAAATTTTATGTATGCAACCTCTAAATACAGGTTATTGTTTTGAGCCTTTAAAAAGCAATGCCAACTTCTTGATTAATCCAAAATTTAGTAACCAATACAGAAACAATCAATACGACAATTATAATAACTGGAATGGTATAATCGGAGAAAGTGACTTCAATTCATCAAATACACATATTAAAATACAACATGATGACACAAATAACGCTCAAAACCTTGGAATATTTATTCAACAGCCAAACACTGCATGTCTTGGAAGCAATGGGATATTGTTTTCTAATTCGGGTTTTCAACAATCCACTGGATATCCTTTATCAGGTTATATCAATCAAACAAATCAACCTTTATTGACTTCACCATTTCCAATATGGGGTGTAAACCAGTCTCCCAATTCCATATATCCGTTTCAGACTCAATATACCAACCAGAGACAATATTTTCCGTCTCACTCTCAGCATGGTTGCTCAGAGAGAATAAATTCCAATGGATTGAATAACTTATTAAATGTCGTCTCCGAAATCAAAAGAGGTGCCTCTAGCAATACTTTTCAAGGCCATCTTGAGCAGGTTATGACAGCCTGTACAAGATCACCAAACTCAGCAGGATTCCCCATGCACTTGCAACAAGCTCAACAGAGCACTAATTTAAATCAAAACATTAACTTACATACTAGTGCCGAGCAAACTGCAATACAACAACAAGCTATGCTATCTGCAGATATTTGGCAGCGAGTTAATAACGAATTATTGCATAATAACAAGCCTGTTATAGAAAATAATAAGCCAGTCGCATTTTCCGAAGATAATTTACATCCTCGAGTTTTAGGACAAATCCATAATAATTTTGTTTATAATCAAAGGCATCAAGAGACAGTCAACTGGAACCAAATAATACAAAACGATGCCTTTATTAGACAAGCAGGTTCCGCCGATGAGATATCCTATAAAGTGAATTATTTACAACAAGAGGCTAATAACCTTAAAAATGTTATGGAAAATATCGTACAACACCTCAGTCTTGCCACTAATGGAAAACAGTCACCAGCATTCCTTAGTTTATTTACTGAAATAATTAACCAGTTTAGTCCAATTTTACAAGCTATTAAAGCAATATGCAATAAAATAAACGCCTTATCAAAAGCAAATTTAATCAATTTCAATAGCGATGACCAGAAAATGGCACATTTCAAACAATTTCTGAAAAGCAGTATTGTTGATAATATTAATAAGGAAATGTCAGGAATGTTGGAACCACACTTGTCCGCTGGATTATGGAGTCTTTTACATTGCTTTTCAGAGAAATTGTTTGTGCAGCTTTTAGGAAATGGAATACCTTTTGATGAAGCAGTTCAGACTAGAAAACAATGGATTTCAAAATTACCTCTAACAGCGCAATTATATCTTAGAGAAAAGATGTCTAATTCAAAAGGTGGATTTTCTAATTATGGAAATGAAATATTATCTACTATGGATGTAAAAGGAAATCAGCAGATATCGTATTTTGATAAAATGGCGCAGACCTCACCTCATCAACTTCATGGAAACATCAAGTCATCCTCTTTTAATGAATCCACTAATGATATATGTGAAAACCTGCAAAATTATGCTCAAAATATAATTTCAAGTTTTAAACAAGTTATTAATTCGGAATTAACGGAAGCATTTAATAATGTAAAAGTAATACCGAACAATGAATTACAAGCCGAAAATTCTTCACTTTTAAAAGGTACTCCTAGAAATAAGACCACTCTTAAAAGTACTGTTAAAACAGATGAAAGAAAAGAAAAAATAAATGACGCTAATAAGGGGGAGTCTAAAAATCAAAAGTCCAATATATTTACTCATGATGGTAAGCCACTTTATAATTTAGAAACAAATTCACAGGATTGTTCCAATAAAGACGAAAGGAATAAATATGCCCCTGGGAACACAATGGAATCACGTGATGATGACTATCAAGGCGCGCAAAGCCAAAAATTATCCTTTTATATACGTGAGGCACCTAATCGACAAGACAACGATATAACTAACGATGCAGAAAAAAACAATTTTGTTTTTATGTCTTCAGAAGATTTTGACAACGATTTTGTACCTAATGATTCCCAGCAAAATTCAAAAATAGATTACTACAAAGTAGTTCCTGATTCAGAATTAATTTCTCAGCCTTCGGCTTCGGAGAACAGTAAAAAGAACAGCAAAAAATCAATAGAAAATTCTAGTAAAAAGAAAAAGTCAGGTAGCAGTTTAAATGAATCTCAAAGAGATAGCGATACGACTACTTTACGCGACGCATCACACTTGTCCACTGTCATGTTCTCACCATCATGTCCATTTCAATCAGATGTTCATTATCTTCCTTCTTCTCCAAATATGGATGTGATAAACAGTGAATCCAAAAAGTCAACAACAACTTCAGAAGAAGAAGAAACACCTTCCAGCATAATAAGATTTCGAACATTTCATTCAGGTGCAAAATATTCATATTGTATTGCGGAAAATTCTAAAAAACGTCCATCATATTTCGAAACAAGAACTGGACATGATGACGATTTTTCGGATTCAAGAAAATCTAATACTGGATCCTGCCCATGTATTGATAACACAACTAAAATTAGTAACAATATTCCTTCAAGCTCTGTTAAACATACATCGGATACTCTCGTAACTGTTAGTCCAGGAGTGTTTCAGAAATCCTATGTAGTGACTACTATTCCTGATGAAAAAGGAAATTCTTTCAATACATTTGATAGCAAAACAGGCTCATACGACAGTTATCTTCAATTTTCTCAAGCTTATACTGTATGCCAGTGGGCACAGGATGGTAATAACGATGATGCAATAGTTTCGACACCAAATTCGGACCAAGTAAAACAGTATAAAAGGTTTCAAGCAATACCTGAGAATTCTGAAGCAACTATTACACATGTTGAAGGAATATCTCCTTTTTCAGGGCTGTCAAAAACTCGATCTTCTCTCTATGGTGTAAACCAGAGCAAAATTCCAACCATGAGCTCGGGTTCAACACTCTCAGGGAATAAAATTATTCACTCAAAAATATTAGATGATCCTTATAATGAAAAATTATCAAAGTATGATGAAAGGCAGTCATTTAAATCGTATCCACCAAATAACACTTATATTATGAAAAATTGCCAAGGAAACGTAAGAAACTGCCTTAGCTTTGACTACACTCGGGAAAATGTCCCAGATTCCCACGGGCAATGTCGCATTGATGCAAATAAAAATAGATATAAAGAGAAGAAAAATAAAGTAAAATTAACAACACACCAAATAAATTCCCAGCAGGTAAGGACTACTTCTGAGAAATCAAACGATTCTTTTAGTCGTGACACCTCATTTAGTTCTAGTAAATTATCTTGCAAAGAACTACAGAAAAGTTCTAAATTACCAATGCGATCACCAAAAGATACGAGACAACCTACACCATGTTCGTATCAGTTCATTCCACTAGTCAGAGGGGCCTTTCCAGCTTTCCACTTAGATACGGGAAAAAGTCCAGAGTATCAAGGTTATGCCCTCTCTAATGTGTTTTCCCCTACATGGCATTCACTATCCAACATAACTATACAGCAGTCTTGTCCACAGCTTCACAGTTCTCAATTAGTTCTTATTGAAAAGAAAAATCCCAATCATCTGTCTGGAAAAATTTCTTTTAAGACAAGATATAAACGAAAAAATGTCTCTTCAATCGAGGAATGCACGTCTCCATCAGGAAAAACACTTACGTCGACAGACTTTTCAGATGAGGTTCACTCGGAAGATGCATATATGAGATATTCACGAATGTATCATACTCGCTGTTCTTCAAGTACCAAAGGAGAACATCTATTTGACTATTCAATGGAAATTCCCGACACAGAAAGTATGTATCGGGTTCAATCACGAATAAAATTTAATTCTAAATCAATAACTCCTCGAAACATGCATGGTTTCGACGCATCCTACGAACAGAAATTCAGAACGGATGCGTCATCATGCCCCTGTAATCTCTCACAGCAGCAGATGCTACGTCCTGTGTCTAGCTCATATCGGCACAATACTCCAGATAAATTTACTAGAGTCCTGGCGGATGACAGAAAATGCGAATCTTACTTTTTTAGTAATATTCCAGGAGCGATAAATCCTATTTCAGCTGCAGATCGATATACACCTGGGAATCTTGATTCAGTGAAAATGATACAAGATGTGTATACTTTGCAGAATAAAATAAACATGAAAGAAAACAAAAAATTTAGAAACATCTGTGAAAGTGCAGTTAATTCGAAAACTTCAGACATTTCTAGTTATGATAGTGGTTCTGACAATATGTCAACTGCTATTGAACTAAGTGACAAAGAACCTTCATCACAGTATCTTCATCGCACAAACAAGATTGTTTTCTCAAAAAACGACACCCATAAATGTGGCAATCGTCCGGTCTCTCAGGCCCCTTTTATAGCTGCTCAGAGATCTTCTGACAGCAGGGCATCCAGTAATTATAATAATCCCAGCTGTGGAAATAAGAAGTATGTAGCTGTACAGGAAGTAGTTCAAATTACTGACGATGTGCAAATGCAGAGATCCCAATCAAGATCTAGCGTTGGTTGCTCCGATTATCCAGCAAAAGAATTTTACTGATATACTCTTAAATCAGGATATGTGAAGGGGTGATTGGAATATATATTGAAAGAAGATTGCTACATGTTTATGTCCCTTTTATGAATATGTATGTATGCGTATAAGAGAAAGCATCATCGTGAAAATATCACATATGTGTGTTTTAACTGACTTTTACTTATTTTTGCTCTAAGGGTATATACTATTTGAATTAACATACATATTGTTTAAGTAATAAATATATTAATTATACACAGTTTAATATAAGTGTAGAGGTGTACATTTTTGTAAATAATTCAATAACTTATTTAAACATACCCATTAAGCAACTCAATTAAACAAACTCATATAAAGTAAAATTTAGAAATTGTGTATTTATATTTGGTTTTAAAAAAAGGAATATTGAAACATAAAAACAAAGAAATTAATAAGCATCCATCTAGTATATAAAATGAAAACTGTAGTTGGCCTATTAGTTTGGCAAAAATCTAATCTTTAGATAAACAAATATGCTCACGATATGTATATTCTATAGATAAAATGTGCAGTATTCAACAATTTTGATCACAATAAAGCCAAATTAGCATAGTTAGGTAACTCTTGATGGAGGTATTTTTAATATCTTTATTGTTTTTGTTACTTTGAAAGTTGTTTATAAAATTAATCATGATTTTGTCTATTGTTAAACTAAATTAATTAATTTCTATCTATTTAAGTTTTTATATTCTATTTATTTGCTTCATAAGAAAATTATATACAAAGAACTTTTATTGATAAAACTTTTGTGTGTTATTTTATGCTAAACACATTTTTAAAGAGGGGTTATTAAAAATTCATATATTAATTTGAATATATGCATAGCTCTAATTGATTAATTTTTATGTTCTTACTTACAATAATTCATCGAGGATAACGTGATTTGTTTAAATATACTATATATTGTAAATAATAATATAAACTATAGTAGTATATATATAATATATTTATTTCGTTGTTTGCATAAGTCATAATATAAAATTGCAATATGCAGACCAAAAATTTTACTACTAGACATAAATAATATACATTAATTGGGTACATTTAATATACTGTAATATGTTTGTATGTAATCGATATAAAATGCCATTTATAAAGCTTTTGTGATGAGATAGTATTGTTGACCCTTACAGTTAATTTAAACATCATTTTATTGTAAATAAAAACATATAATACATTTATTTTCATAAATTAACTGCATTTGCAAACAAATTGTATCTGTAAAAGCCTTAGGTAAATAGTTAGAGTAAAAGTATGATTATGTACTCAAATTATAGTTAAGATTCTTATTGCAATGTATTCCTCTTGTTAAAGCTGTAATAATAGCAATAATCAGGATCAAAAAGTTCAGGATCAAATAATCCGGATCAAAAAGTTCATTTACATTTACTTAAAAATCGCAAAAATATCAATTGCCGTTAATACTCAGGAAGTAGATTTCTCCGGCAGAATCGCTATAGATTGTTAACTACAAAATCAGTCTTATACCAAATATGGTTATTATCTATCTTATGCCCAGCAATATACATATGTACAAGAAAACGTGTTATTTTTAATAAACTAATTAACATAACGAAATTGAGAGAACACGTTTAATGCCAGTCATGTATTTTTCTGAATTGTTATCTGCATACTTTTTCTGAGTTTCTAAGTGCATATTTTGTACATGATCTATGTAATGTATTTGCTAATATTCTGTAATAATAACATAATTCTTGTTATAACGCTTTCATCATTAGGGTGAAGTACATTATTTTAACATTTAATACTCATATTCTTTTTGATTTCATATTTACCTTTTTCCCCATAATGCCGTTAAATAATGGTCTAAACAATTACAAGCCTTTCCCGCTCGTGATAACATTTACGTTTTTGACGCACTATTTGAACGTAACTATATTTATTTATACATGCAGAAGTGAATAATGCAATTACTGATAGTAATTGCTAAAAATTATAAGCATAAAAAGTAGGTTAAAGCTTTCGAACCACATTTGTTTTTACCTAAATATAGAAATATTAACAGAATTATCATTTTCCTTTTTGTTTTACTTTCTTACCTTAGAAATTATAATCGCATAAGAAATTTTGCTAATAAATAATATTTGATTATTTATTTTTAGACTATTATATTTATTCATTCTAATAAATCTATTGAGAGCATACGAATTTTGTAGTTAGAAAAAGAATATTTTCTAATTGCTTACTTAATTATTTAATGTAAACTGCAATGTATTTTTACGGAAAAATCAAACATAAATAAAAATGCATTTTATTTTTAGAATACCGTACAGCGTAATTTTTAATTATCATATAACAATCACAAGCAAAACAAAAATATTTAATAGTTGGAGTGAAACATATATATAAACATATATACACATCGGAAAATAACTTAATGGAGAAAATTAGTACATGCAGTACTGAACTAAATACAAAAGACCAATATTTGAAAGTATAAAAATATCATTGTACTCATGCGTAGTATATTACTAATAACTCCAGGATCCATATAATATTTGTAAAAAAATTAAACATCGCTCCTCTAAGTCCCACATTTGCATATATTAAAGGAAAAACGCCTAGAAAAGTTAGATTTCATCTAGATCATCAATTCCAAGTTCAGGGTAGTCCCCAGTCACCACATGTTGAGGTTTCACAAAGCCGCCATACTTCTCGGTACATTCAAAGTAACGCTTGCCGTCGATGCTGTTGGGAAGAAAAATGTCTATAAAACTACAATATATCACAATATTCGTAGTATAAACCTAAATCAACATGTCGGATATTAATTAGAGTTGTAGAACGATAAAAATATGCAAATAAAAGACAAGTCAAAATCCGTCTATTACATTTTCTAAAAAATAATCATCTAAGCAGTTTACGTTAAATTATCTGACAACGACAATAGTCATTATTTTAAACTAAAATTATTAAACACATTATACATATTTGATTTACAAAAGACAAAACTAACTATATAACTTTTCATGTCAACAAAACAATAAGAAATAATGTGTAAATATGTGATAAAATCATAAATATTCGAAGTAAAATAAATACTATACTAAAAGTAAATCTGACGGTTCAGAAAAAGCTTTATCACAAAATGAATCTAGAAATTGATTCGATAACTTTTTGTGTCATGTTAAGCAATTTATTTAGCTTGTATTATATATGACAATGACATTACGTATAGTATTACATATTCTAGGATTAGGTATGTAAGATTATGTAATAGAGTAATGTCATTGCCATATATAATACGAGCTGAATAAATTGTTTAACCTTATAACACCAAAAGTACTTATTTTAAATTAGTACATAAAACTAGGAATACGATTTGTAATGTTTAACTTTGGTTCACACCTTTATCTATTATTTGTAAATAATATTCAAATAAAAAATATATATTTAAGAAGTCGGATACTAATAATTTTTTTTTAATTGATAAAAATAGTATAATGTTACATATATTATTGTATAAATTGTAAATATGTATATTGAATCTTCAAGACTATATGTGTAGTAGTTGGTTATTAAAGATATGAACAACATAGTTAGTCATCCCAAAATAAACTAAGAAAGATGACAAAGCATTCGAAAAACATTCTAAGTAAACCATTTTTTTTAGTTTCAATCTGATTATTTTGTCAGCAACAAATCATATGGTATCAAACACAAATAAATCCCACCTTCCATTATTTTTTCCAATAGGTTCATCGTAAGAAATTCCAACCCAGTAGCCCGGTTTGAAGTGAGTTTTGCCTGAAGTCAAATCAAACAGAAAACCGAATGTCTAGTTCAATGGCGTGGGCATCATTTGAATACAACATATAGATGTCCATTCATGTTTATAATATCATCAAAAATAAATAAAACTCAAATGCTTACCAACAAACTTGACAGACCCCCTTTTGATTTGTTGTTTGGGAACTCTAATTTCACACCTTAAAAATGAACAAAACTACAATATTAAGTCAATTTCCCTCACGCATTATACATATAACCTAAAATAAATATTTTTTAATAAAAAATACAAAAGTATAAAATTCTGAAAATAGGTCGAATATATATTTAAGCCGTTTGATTTTGCGGAAAATATTGGTTAAATAACATTCTCAAAAAGCTGTCATTAGGGTCGTTGAATTCGGCAACGATAATAAATAGAGTTAATATTAATTATACAGTACTATTGATATTTAAACATAAACAATTATTATGACTATTGTTTAATGACATTAATTATAAAAACAATTACCAATTATATGAATACTTACAATCATAGAAAAAAATTAATAACTATTAGAAGGGAAATTGCTTATCTGCGTAATGTAGACAGATGGCACTAAACGATATAAATTGTACAATAAATTATATTATTTGAAGTTTACGCCACACATGACATTATTATTAAAATAAAATTAATTCAGGACTACTTGTGAGTTCTGTAAGTAAAAATGACGGGGACAGAGTGGACAAAAGTACGAAACTTTTATGAGAGGTTTGTTAGGTCCTGTAGCAACAATTTTTTATATGTTCCACAAAACATATTAGTTTCAGCTGGGCCCCGTTTCATAAAAAAAATCAGTACTGATAATTATGGAAAAATCAGTGATACTTATCAGTGTAGCGTTTCATA
>JAYRBW010064164.1:0-29467 GCA_036023295.1 Invenusta paracnida
GGGGAGGGGAGGGGGGTACGACAACAATCACAATAACAAATACGAACCGAATTTTATAGTCGATATTGTTAAATTCAAATATATCAAGAAAACCACAAACATTTTCAATTCAAATTGTATTATAGATAATAGTTTTTATTTAACTGTTGATTAAAGAGCAAAACTAAGGATGTTATAATTACACTATCTCTACACACACACATATAATACATATGTGTTGTTGCAATAATGTATTTTATATTGATATATCCAAAACGTTTGAATTTTTTTACTATTTTAGAAATAAGAAAACAATTGTTGAAGTTAAGTCGAAATATTTGGTGCAAGGTTAAGAATAAGTCAAATAGCATCAATCATTGGAATGAAATGATTGTGATTTATTTTACTTGACTTATATAATTTATCGATTAATTTACTTTATTTTGCCTTTCTCAAGAAATGCGGCATATTTGAACTTTGCATAATTTCTTAATGATTAATATGTTGCCTATTTCATATTTACTCTGGATAACCAAACTTTTATGGAATTAATATAGCATATTGTAGAAAAGAAGCATTTTATAGCAAATACAGGTTTTGTTTAGAGATATTAAGTTACTTTTTTATGTTACAAGCGGGATTAATATTGTCTAAATATCCCCCAAATATTAGAGTAAAGTAATTACATCCTTACATTGGAAAATAAATGTGGCAAGATTGATATATCTCAATATTATTATAGGTATAAATTGTATGATAATAAAGTACTTCATTTTAGGTAAACGAAGTTAATTTGTTTTATATGTAAACCATGTATTTATTGTTACCATGTAAAAGGTAACTAGTCCGATCATTCAATTAATGGATGCCTTTGGTTTTTCTCAGAGTTTTATTATTTATTATTTTTTACTTTTTACTTGTACTCAACCTATTGTATATTTCTTATTTGATTTGTGCCTTTATTTGATACTCTGGAAATAAATTATTATAATTATTATTAATTTAAATAATACATTAATCTTAAAGTAAGGATATTTTTTGTATAAATAAATGTGCTGAAAATACTTTCCATCCAGAATATTGGAAATAGTTTAAACACTTAGATTTTAGTTATAGATACTCGTTGAAAATTTATGTGATTAGAATTTTGATATCATATTTTGTATAAATAGATATATAAAAACATTTATTTCAGTTATTTTGACGAAAATAATTTTAAAACGAAATATCGGCATTGTAACAATTTTAACAAATGTAAATCTTTAATAAAATATCGTTGATTGAATTTATACGAGTCTTTATGCTTTTTCATTAAATAGAGCTATTTATGGATTTTGAGTTTCAATTCACTATTTTACTAAGGTTGTCAGATAGCGAAATATACAAAAGTAATTTTGAACGCATTGAGTGATCATTGTGAATTGAAACTTCTTTATTATTTAAAACTTTAAGACTTGTATACTTCTATCGTGGAATAAACAATTTAAATTAATGTATAGTGTTATTCATATATGAACATGGATGCTGCAATAATATTAGTCAATATATGTATTCATGGATCGATACTTATTTGACCTTAACTAATATGTTTATGATACAAGCAAAACTGAAGTGCATTTGCAACCAAAGTTTATTGTCAGTTATAAAAGTGATTTTTTTCTGGAAATGTTAAAAACACACATCGTGATACAGGGTGATGTCTATATCAATCAACCAGGTGTACACGGAAACGTTATCAGGCATCTTGTATGCATAAAATATGATGCCCGAGATTTTCGTAAGAAGAAATGTTATAAACAATTTTATTCATTTTAGGATATAATTGCAAGACGTCAGTGTATTTAATCTGCTTAAACCTATTACAAACTTTTATTAGATTCATATGTTATAATTAATTTTTGTCATAAATAAATTAAATAAATAAATATTTAAAATAATGCGAACGTTTAATACATTTATTAAAAAATGCGTACAATCTTAATAACATTGCATAATATATTTAAACTACCGTTTTATACGTATGAAATATATTGTTTCATTTCAAAATACCGTATATCTCCGGATAATAGACAACTTCGATTATTAGTCACTCTCGAATAGTATCCGCACCCTACTTGTACCCTTCAAAATAGTATCCACACCCTACTTGTACCCTTCAAAATAGTATCCGCACCTTACTTGCACCCTTCAAAATAGTATTCGCACCCTACTTGCACCCTTCAAAATAGTATCCGCACCCTACTTGTACCCTTCAAAATAGTATCTGCACTCTACTTGCACCCTTCAAAATAGTATCCGCACCCTACTTGCACCCTTCAAAATAGTATCCGCACCCTACTTGCACCCTTCAAAATAGTACCCGCCATCGAATAGTACCCGCAATTAGTTATAAAAAATGTTTTATTGCGAAAAATGTATGTGAAAGATACATATTTTTAGTTCAATAAACATATTATTCATGTTTTACGGTAATTTCTTACAAAAGATTAATCCTTGATTCCTATAGAGACATTGTCGTAAATTATTGATTAATTTGTTTATTTCACTTTTAAAGTTTTTGATAATAACCGCCCTCGAATAGTAACCACCCTTGAATAGTACCCGCACAATGTTTAGCCTTATTTTATAGTATACACATGCCAGTACTATTCGGAGATATCGGCATGTATTAATCTTATAAGGAATCAGGAATCTGTCATTAAATTCAATCAAATATATTTAAAAGTGATGAAAATACGATGTTAAGAAAGCCAAAAGCCATAAAACTGTGTTAGATGTCTGTACTTACTTATATGCGTTTTTGTTAATATATATTTATAATACATTAAATATATTCTAGTATAATTTAAATATAATAAAATCGGAAAATTCATGAACAACGCGGAATAGGAAGATTCTTTATTCAATTGTCTGATTTACGAAAAAATATGTTTTCATAGTTTTTCATTTATTACAAGTTGTTTAATATATTAATTATTCATACATATATTAATTCTGTCATATGAATTTCAATTTCAATTTAAGAAAATATTATATTCATTCAAAAAATTGAAAAGATATATTATAATTTACAATCGAATAAGTTAAGAATTACATTTTTATTTATAGGCTTACAAAATGAAATGCTTCCGATAAATTTAAGAATCTCCTAATACAGGATACTTGTAAATTTATAGAGTTAAAATGTTTATTTTCTTATAAATGATGTGCAACTTAAATACAAATTAAAAATATGTTGGCGTATGTTATGGTTTTTGTTTTTGTTTCATTTGATTATTTGTTTGAAAAAAGTTTGATATAGAAAAGTGAAGTATCGAATATTTGATCATTATTACTTATGTATGCCGTTAATGTACAGTATATGTCTGAAGTTATTAGACTATCTAATTACCGAACAACTTATATCCAATGACGATATTTATTTCAAATATTGATATAAATATTTAACACATTTCAATGGATAAATAAATATTAATGAAATAAATAATGAATAGCAACCTATTATTATATATACTTTCAAATTTTAGGTAATTATTATCAACTCATCTTTGGAAGCTTACTACTGGTAACGTTACTATATAATATCTGGAGAATTTTATTGGAATTATTACATATCCTTTTATCAGTATCATTATTGAAGTTACAATATATAGTAACGTTTGTCACACTAATAGTTAAATAATTAATCATTAAAATGTATAGTTTGAATTAAGAAATAGTATTTTAATTAATATTTTATGTATAATAACTTGTAATGCTGCTATTTACTATTTAGTTTTTATTTAGTGATCCTACTTTTATTCTTATGTAAATGTAACAAATGAGACATTTCGATTGTAGTGGATTAAATCAATATCTTTTTACCAAAATACACTAGATTACTTTCCAATGTAATGATTCTAATACAACGTTGTCATATACCTTATTCAATGCTTTTCATTTATACTTTAGTTAATAAACAACATTTATAAATTGGTTGGTTTCACAACTAAATTGTAATGGGTAATTAAGAATCGATACGTTACATAAAATTTATTTTTTTAGTCATTATGTGAAAAATCCTCTAAAAGGCTTCATTGCAATGCTACTTTGGTATATGTCAAAAGTTATAGATAATAATTTATTGATTTTGGGTCGATAAACATTATTAATAATCCAAAAATCAACTGAAATTCACGTGTACACTAGAGTTTTCAAGAATAACCTTAAGTGACCTTAATTTATTATTGTTTGATCCTTTGAACTGAATCATAGACAAAACATGTCACAAGTATGTTAGGATTTTTTTGTGAAAAATAGAATGTAATAGTGAAAAACTTGTCACTATGTGTGAAGACAGTTTGATACGTGTTAAACTAACAGATTGCTATTGTGATGTATGTTTTGATGGGAAGTCCTTAATTTCAAGTTCCCATTTAAATAAACAAAAAATAAATTATAATCTTTATGAGCCGTTGAAGCGATACTTAATATATCCTTAAATCATTTAGTTTTGACTATTTATTTAAGGGGAGTGAGCAGTCATTTCGTATATATATTTAAAAAAATTAGCATAATGTATGGAGAGTTATTTAAAAATAGTTATATATGTATATGCATGCATTTGTGTATAATGATCGTTTTTATAAATTCATAAATCTTTATATATTAAGATAAAGTAGAATACATCAAATAAATAGTAAACAGGTGAAATGAATATAATTTATAGTTCTAATATTCTCTTTCAAATATTTTATATTTAAGCTATACCTGTTCGTATTAGCACAAATATTTAAAAATCAAGAAGAAATAATAATTTGTTATATATATTCCCGTTCCTATGTGTATTGTTTCAGTTTAGATATATTTTCTCAGTACATAAATTTATTCCGATATTTATTTCTCGTTAATAATAACAAATACAGGCAAGTCTATGATTATATTTATGTGAATTTAGAATTAATAAAATGTTGTCCTAAATAATTATAATATGAGTGGATAATTAAACAGTCAAATGAAACAAGCTGTCTACAAATTTATCCTACTAAAGTAAAATGTCTTATTTCCGTTGGATCAAGGCATTACTTATTTGGATCGTATGTTGCATTATTAATTATATCATCTGTTAAAGAATTCTTGAAATAAAGTAGGCCTATATCTAACTCTACACATTCTTCAATATAATAATGTTTTTATATAGCAAAGAAATTCTTTTAATAATGGCCGCCATAACCGAAACATATAACATATGCACACTCAATATAGTTTAAGAAGGATGTAGAATTCAATGAAATTCATTTCACGAATGAACCTTTTACCTGTATACAACAAGTCATGTTCTTAATTTATTCTTCTGAAGATACGGAAGGGCACAGTACCAGTAACTTTTCAACATGAAAATCATAAACATTGATCTAAGTAAGTGTCATTAGTGTTTGAACTTTTTTTCCGAACTTATGGCATACATTTATCAAACATATTAATATTTATAACATATTAACTAAACATATTATAAAATAGATTATGCAAATATATACAAGCTAAAACGTTTTCAGCTGCCTATATTATCAACACTAGAGGGGAGTGTGACAGGCATATTTTACGCCTCTATCGCTTTCTTTCTGATTACTGTAATTTCTGCCCTCCGACGCGCGTTCAATCATTCAGTGATCTATCAATGTTAGAATCAAACGATCCTCGAGAACAGTGGAGTTCAGTTCTTCTGTTTTTGCTGATCCCTTCAAGAGAACAGCGCTTCCGTAGTTTACACCCATGACCCAGTATCAATAGCCTGGTAGCAAAGGTTTTCTCTTCTATTCTACTGTCACACTGCTGTTGGGCGCATCTCTCCTCCCCTCTCAAGTCTCTAAACCTCTCAATCGTTTGTGTTCTCGTCCGTTTGATGGAAGTGGCGGTGGTGGCGGTGGTGTTGGTTTTGGTGGTGGGGTAATATTTGACTTGCCACAACAGCGCACTGTAGAGATACAACAAGATACAGTGACGCGCGAGAACGCCACGACAGTTTTCCTTCTGTTGCTTGCTAGATTTGACTTGCTTGACTGTTTAGATCCTCAGGCTAGCTATCTATCTGGCTAACTAACTAAACTAACTAGCTAACTAACTTCGGGCTGACTCTCTCTGTGTGTATCCTCTCCAATGTTGCCTGGCTTCCCTCCTCTTTAGGATCGCATCGGGTGGAAAAGGCAGGGACAGCAAATGGAGGTCGCTTGATTTCGGGGGAATTATTTATAATGTACTTGGAGCGAAAGAGAGAGAGAAAGAGCGAGAGAGGGAGAAACACAACACAACGACGTTAAATTCTTCCCCTTCGGTGTTTTATGGGAGGCCTGTTTGCCTCGATCGGGTTGGTATCGCGCCACAGGATCATTTTATTTCATTTTATAGTGTAATTTTGGTATGCGGTGATTTGTCTTGATTGTGGAAGGATACATTTGTCTTGATTGTAGAAGGATATGACCTAATTTGAGGCATAATAATCGTCGTTGTCTCCAAGTGCACATTAAGAAGGAACCGTCAGTTAAATTACCCACATTGTTCTCAAAATAACACGATTGAGGTTTTAGCTATCAATTATCTTACTGCTTTTTACCTTCATGGGGAAGGAAAATTTAATTAAGTTTTCTTGCTAACATTGATTTGGCAAAATATTATTATTCAATTGTAGTGCTCGTGGAATACATTTGTTTCTATTTTATCCCATCGGCAGTGATTTTTTGAAGAGGTAGGATTAACTCAATACTTTGGACAGAATAGATAGGGAAACTATTCGTACCCTGGGCTCCTTTTCTCCTTTTTGAGGAGAGAGGATGTGCGGAGGAAAATTCATGTTCAAACTCGCCTCGTTCGATATTAAGTTAATTTGTATGCAACAATGATAAAAGCCAGTATTGTATACTTTTGTAAGGATGAGCGATTTATCGTCCAACGGATAAGGTTATCATTATTTTGAGCTTTGAAAAGAAAGACAAAAGACAAACTAGAATCACAGCTACCTAAATATTTTCCCGCTTCTACGCATTGGAAATAAGACGTGTAATTTATACTAATTAGAAATAACTAACCAGTTATTCAATCCCCAGGAAGCAATTATGGAAGGACAGGGAAAGAAACCTAAGAAAAATTACACAAGGCATTTAAGTCTACGGGGATTCCTAAAACGGACCCCTTTCCAAAAGTCTGTTAGCAACAGTACGGAAGAGCCCACTGATAGTGAAAGTGGTACACCAGGTGTACTGCGTCGACCGGGTCGATCTTCCGTGCAAGAGATGCCTAATTCTCGGAATCCCCGAAGCTCATCAGAAATGAGAGGTAAGGAAGGGAGCGGGGAAGAGAAAGAGAAGGTAAACAACTCACGTCTCGCAGGCCATTCGTCGATTGGTTCTGCCTCTCACAAGGAGCGAAATCAGTCCAACGTCAGTCTTTCTGAGCACTCCTCACCCCCGCCTCGTCGCGTACTTATGGACGCCGGGTTCAGTGCCACTGAAGCACTCTCTGCCGCCGCTGCCGCCTCGTCTGCCGCCTTCGCACTCCGCGACCCTACCGGATCGTCCCTACTTGCTCACCGGCGCACCAGCACCAACTCAAACGCTAGCTCCAACGCCTCCTCCTCCAGCTGTCTCACCACTCAGTACCAGCAGTACAGCCAGCAGTTAGAGCAACTGCAGAAAACCTCTCAGCGACTTGACCAACAGAAGATTATCTCCTCTCTCGAGGAATATCGGTCGTTGTTGAAAGTACGCGCCACAAGCGGTGGTGCTAAATTCTATCTCAACTACATCTCAAGTCAACTTCAGAAGCTAGAAGAGCTGCAAGCACAGGAAGCAGCGGCCGCACGAGAGGATCTCACGGGAAACAATAATAGTTCCATTTCGGGCGAAAGCGAGTCCAACTACGAGATAGTGGGCCCCTCTACGAGTCCACAGGCTGATATGGCTCACAACGGAGGGGCCGGTGGAGCCACAAGTCCCACCTCTCGCTTTCTCAGTGTCTCGGGGGGCTCACAGAAGCAGCCCGGGGGTCTGGTGCACCAGAGAAGCAACGAGTCGCATGATTCTACCAACAGCTTCCTAAGTATGACCAGCATGGCGAGCACCAGTAGTGGAGCAGGAGGCACTGTGGTAGCTGCTTCCAGCCAAGAGGTAGGGTTCTTATGTCTTTAAATATTATATATGACATAGGTGTTTATTAGAGACTGGAACTTATTCATGTAGAAATACAAGTTTTCAAGAACGATTAATCTAATTCAAAAATGGATTTATAAATTTATAAATAGGCACATTAAACAGGAAAAAAGCTAACTATTTATATAATTATAGTCAAATTTCAGTAAAATCAGTTTATACTTTGTGCAAAGATTTAAATTAGTTTTAATATTTACAAATTTTGTATAGATATATAAATCATGGACATCTAGTTTATCTCAAAATTGGTGAAATAGATATACTCTAATGTCTACTTTTTCATTGATTTGAATATTGCGATGCTTAATTTTAATTTACTTTTTTTATTTTATCACACATGTTAAAGACTGGATTCTTAAGACAGGAAATAAGATAATCTAACATTCCTTTCTATAACCCAACTTGTGCAATAATATGAAAAAATTCCTTTATTATAAAGATTTTGAAATGTTATCATAAATTATTTAGATAGATTGACGCAGGTTATCTAGACATTGGTCCAAAGAACATGTACCTACAAGTAATTCTTTCGATTGCTTTTGTGTACATGTATTAATATGCATCTTCCAGAATAAATAACAATTCTTGGCAGCACCAAATTATCATGTCAGGATTTTGCGTGTCGCGCAACGCATTTTATATTGCTTTCTCCACAATAGATTTCACAAATACGATATTTTAAATGTTAGATCTCAGCTGTCTTTATTTGAGCTAATGTTGGCTTTGTTGCACATCTATACATTTTGTAGATTTTAGTTTGCTTGAATACTGAAATGTAAATTTTTTATCAAAATAAAAACCTAAACGCATCGAAATATAGTGTATAGTTTATGCAAAAAACCTGTATAATATATATTGCACTGTTTCGATATTATAAAATCAAAGCATAATATGATTTTAAATGACTTTTACATTTTTTAGAGTATTATAATATATAATAGTTAAATTTTGAAGTACACAACTTTATAGTAATAATATGCATATAATTATATTTATTATGATATTGATTTAAATTTTAGATATTTACTGATTGGATGCAGATTTCTAATAGCATTAAATGTTATTTAAGCGACTTTAACCAAAAATTACATATTATATGAAGGTCGTGATGAATTCACGTTTGGCTCGATATGTTAATTTGAAAGATTTAATATATTTAACATTTTAGATACAAGCCAAATAGATAAATAAAACTAAAATAGTACACAATAGCAAGCTTTGTAATGGTACACCAATTTGTTTGAAAAAGGAATGCAAAAAGCCTTAATTTGATGCTCTCATTTTCAAAAGAAAAAAAGAATTCACCTTTCACTCACGCGTTCTGATTTATGGCTGACTACTTTTATTCGCTATGTCACGGAACAGAATATTTAACGAATGACTGACTCTAACGAATGAAATTTATTTTCATCAATGAAAATGCCATTATTTTTTGTTGAATTTTAGCTAAATTGTATCGATTTTAGTGTTACTATAAAGAGATTATAAAATGAAAATCAATTAGGTAATCCTAATCCCCATTTCAATTGTATTTTTAACTTGGAAATTTCTGGATATGCCAACCCTATTTGCCAAAAGTAGTACATTTTCTCAAGAAATAAGATTTTATGTTTGCTCTTATATGTTAGGCAATTTGACTTTATTATGAAAAGGGGTATTAGAAGTACCTATATTTACTGCTTAGATAAATTAGATCTGTGGAATCTAAATATTTATGTATTTAAGATTCTCTCAATACATTAAAAATAATATGATCATCAGTGCAGTGTTTTAATTTTTCCATTGGTAAACTAATTAGTCGGTTTTATGATATTTTTGACACATTTTGGTGAGTTAGATAATTAACACTAATATAATGTTGGTATTACCGGCTGCGGAGTAAAACTGTTGGAACAGCGTTTATAATAATATATATAATAATATAATGGAACTTTGAATTAAATAAGATAACTATTCAAGTTAGACCAAATGAATACTTGAGGTGAAAGCAAGCTAATTGACTGATTTAACAAAATTAAAAAATCAAAATATAGAATGTATTGAATTATAAAATGCATTAATAAATCTAGATTCAACAAGCGAATTTTCTGCTTTAAAAATAAATAAGTAATTATAAATAAACCTACTTCATATGGAGTTATTTATATAATAATTACTGGCATACTATGCATATAAAACATGTTAATTATTCACTTATCATATTATAGCATACAGTTTAGTTTGGTCGTTTTAATTATTTAGTTTTTATCAAAGAAAGTTTAAAAAATATTTGACAATGTTATAATGCATGTGTGTTAAAAACTAATTTCTATATCTTTTTTGAATAAAAAATATTACCTATGTACAGCTGATGCATCGTGGAAAGTTTGAGTAATTCTGAGTTAACGATTAAACAATATGCATGTTTAGCTATAAAAACTTTGATTTCTAATATGTATTATTTAATCTTGAAATGGTCCAAATGCAAAGAATTGAGACAGACAACCTGGTTAACAATCAGGGAAGTCATCATAAGTGCAACGATAAACTGGCCATTTAAAAACTTTTCTAAAGTTGTTTTGTCGATATATAATTAAGATTTGAAAATCATAACTAAAATGAATTAGCATTTATATATGTGTGAAATGTTATGGAATAAAATTGGGCTACAATGAACCCGTTAGTTAGGTTCATTTTTCATAGAAACAATGAAAAGAAATCAATATATCGATAATTACAGAAAATATTAATAGCCCAAAAATGCGAAAAGCAGCGATGCAAATATAAAGAGCGGCATATGATCAGGCTTGTTAAAAATAAATCAGACGCAGCTTTTTTTTTTATGGTTTCATATATATTTATTCAAATTAAACAAATAATACATCATATCTACTATAAAAATGTCTAGTTATAAACTATACTATAGTCAAAAAAGTGTGACAAAAAGGCAGCTGAATACACCCCATTAGGCAGACCTTTTCCCTCCTCTACGGTCAAAAAAGTTTCAAAGTGTTATGAGTGTCGCCGTCTCGCTAATAGGTTTAAGTATTGATTTTCACAATAGAATTTTAGCAATAAATACTATAGCAAACGAAGGAAGTAATTGATTCTAGGTTTGTCGAATATTTAGAATGAATTCAGCTTTATTTATCACTCGTTGCCTCATTTATCTCTCGCTTGCGATCTCCCTCGTTAGCAGTTTAACGCTTTGAAATCCTTGAATGTTCATATATATATATTATGTATCTATGCATCTGTAGAGTTGGTAAGTGGAATTCTATTCAGAATTCATGGAAACACGTAAAGGAAATAAATTTCAGACTGTCTTGCATTTCCGATATTGAAATTTCTAAAAAAGTCCATATCTCGCTTACTGCACAGTAGGTCTACGCCGATTTCTTATCTGAGGTTTATTCCATTAATATTGGGTGATTAGTGATTGGAAATTAAACGTATACCTACTTACGAATTCTGCTAATCGATGATTAAATTTGAAGTTTTTTGGAGAAAAAAAAAATATGCGTGTATTAAGTCCATTGTGGCTTTCATATAGGTTTCAGCAATAGATGTTTGCAAAAAATGTGGTATCTAATTATATGCTTGATTGTAAATGTTAATTAAGAAAATAAAAATATTCTGCTTCATAAAATATTTGTCTATAGTTTA
Organism: Invenusta paracnida; assembly: GCA_036023295.1. Classification (NCBI taxonomy): domain Eukaryota; kingdom Metazoa; phylum Platyhelminthes; order Proseriata; family Coelogynoporidae; genus Invenusta; species Invenusta paracnida. The sequence continues at coordinate 11,805 of JAYRBW010064164.1, forward strand.
TATGTTGTAGCAATTTTGAAACAATGTTATTTACGAACGAAAGATAAAAACTCTGATCTAAATATCTCTGTTTAAGAAGTTGTATTTTACGATACAACAGGGGAAAGAGACAAATTCATTGAGATATGATTCTTTGTGAAGTTGTATTTAATGTCATTTTGTGTATAATAAGCAGTGTAAAGAGATATTTCATAGGTTATATTTGTTCTTTACATTAGAATGCGTGTACATTAGAAAGACAAGACAATTTGATAGGATTTATCTTTCAAATTGATTAAAATTTAAATTTAAAATTTCCTTATTTTACCAATTACACAATTATTTGAAAATATCAACATTTACTTTTAATATATTGTCTTAAATAATGCTAAGTTTTAATCATTAAAATATTCCATTTTCCAGTTAATATCAACTCAAATAAAATATATATAATTTATTTTGCTAATGAGTATGTAAGTATGTAAGTAGCTAAATTATATGTTATCTCTAATAATTCTAGTTCTAATTTTTAATTATTATTAGATTTCAACATTAAAAAGAAATATTGAACAATTTTAATCAATTTTTCTGTACAAAATTATTGCTTAAGTTAAATTTTTAGGGAGCACACAGTAAAGAAGAATATGTGACGTAGTTTGATTTAATCATTAGCGTCTTTGTATTTATTAAGTAACTGTTACTATACTAAAATGCCCCACAAATGGGATATACGTAGTTGCGCTTTCCAGTTAACTCAAAGAAGTCAAAAGTAAAGGAAGTAGAAATCTGTCTTGATAAATGATAATAAAACTGACATCTATAACACTTTTATTCATTTTACATATATGCAGGTGTACATACCATCGATTTGTGTATTGATTAGTTTCATATGAGTATAAATTAATACCGTTAAATAGTAATTTAGGTAGTCACCTATTGATTTGTATTAATAAAAAGGAACAAAAAAGAAATAAGAATTAAAGAATTGCGGTAACATTAGAAAGAGGGAGAATGAGAGGGAAGTCGGGTAAACGATTGGTAAAAAGCTACCAGAAAAACAAATGTCAACAATGGCTCTAATATCCATGTATGTAGAAAAGATCTGCGAACCAATTTGTAGACAAATACTTTCATCTGAGGCAAGATGTTTGAATCAATCAATTGTTTGAGGAAAGAAAAAAGTTGAGCATTGATTCACGGGGGGTTAAAATGGATATTATTATGTACTCCAGTTGGTAATGTGAGTAAAGATAAAATAGTATTGAACAAGGATGACAGTAGTAGCATATCGGTCGTTGTACGGCGAGTTCCTTGAAGAAAATTTGAGTTGGACTACTTTTAGACTACTGTTAAATAAAAATGTTAAAATATTATTTTTTGCCTAATGGCCTGCCTACTAGACGCTTTAGATTTCGAATAATCTTTCTAATGGTGAATTAATTGTAAAGTGACGTAGATTTTTTCAAGTAAACTTTTCGATAAAATTACCTCTCTCAAAAATAAATAAAAGTGCATGATATATAGATCTTGTCCCGTGATATTGTAATCTATCATTTACCATCATAATGTATGTAGTTGATATGCAATGTTGACGAAGTGGACGAAGTGGACATTTATTTATTTAATCGTTTGAATAGGAAAAAATCATTTAATGTATTTTTTCATTACGCATAATAATAAACATGTATATTGTTAGAAATAAAAAAGTACAAATTATATATATATATATAGGCTAAAATATTAGAGAAAATGGCAAGTTGGTATAACTGGTTCATAGCACTTCACTAAATACAATTTTATTGAATAAAGTTTTGCCGAACGAATAATACTTTTATCAAAAGTGGCATTTCGCCTCGGCATCCTTCGCCGAATGTATAGTATATCCTCTCTTGGGCATTATTATAAATATAGATATATTAATAATTAATTTTCGTTATTATTAAAAGTTATTTCATAGTTATTAAATATATAACATAATAACTATTAGTATATATTATTGTGTTTTTAAACGTTTTTCTCCCTACACTCTGTTGGAATATATAAGTGCGAGGTGGAAATTCACAATTGAAATAAAGACTGAGGCAAGTATGATGGTATAGTGAGCCCAAATAGGACACGAGTGTATCATAATCTATCATTAATACAGATCTCTATAAAACTATACAGGATTAATAGACGACTTGTCCATAATTACCAGCGATGGGCGTTTCGGCGAAATGTGACTTTTATGAAACATTATTTGTTCGGCGAAGTGTGATTCGGTGAAGTGGCGTTGCCTCAAATAACTAATGATGATTTTAACAAACAAATAGGTGCTTTAAATATATATTCATATCGACCAGAGACATGAGGATCAATTTATATATTGCCTAATAAAAGTGAAATTAATTCTTTGAATTTGAATAGGAATGCCTAATCTGTACTACAAAATTATCTTGAAAATATCGACAAGAATTTAATATACACGCTCGACTGTATAAAATATTCGTAAGCACATTTGAAAAATATTAAATTAAAAAATAATATTCAAACGTCTTAATTTTTAATCAAATTGTGACAAGTATAATACTCCGAACTGTCAGATGAAGTTAAGTTGATTAAGTGTACACAAATTAAAACTTCCGAAAAATATAAAAATAGGTCTTACCAAAGTTTTACTAAAATAGTTCCAATCTAATTTTATATTGATTTTAAGTCAACTTTAGTTTTGATTTATTGTTCATTTTTCTCAATTAATTAAAAATTTGAAATATTCTTTGACGTGCAACATCGTTTAGTACTTAACATGAAATTATCAGAATGTTACAAATTTAAAAAAAATTGAATAATATAATTATCACTAAGGGCTTACAAATATTTAAAGGAAATTTAACAAGAATAAACATATACGACTCTATACGACTCTCTATATACGTTTTGTGCTGTTAAATATTTTGTAACATGCCGAATAATTGAAAAGCATGTATATCAATATTCTACGTTTATAATTAAAAGATATGTATGTAAGCAAATATACTCAAGTGTGTTTTCTATATATCTGTGTATATTTTACAAATTTTGACAGGGAGATAATACTTCGAAATATAAACAAAAATAATAAGATATTTTTCTGACTTGACTGATATATGCTAGAAATTCTTAATTTCCTTTAGTTAAAATTTAATAGTACGAAAAATAGATTTTGCGGATTATACAAGTTTACAAGTTAACATGTTCAATATATGTTGTATTTTTATTTGTTTCAGAGATAACTCTTAATAAAATTAACTACTTTTTTTATTGTAATGACAATTTAAACTTGTTATATTTAAAGTATATATATTTTAATGGAGTTAGTCGTTGGTGAAATTGTATATATTTAACTTTTTCTTTGATTACATTTGATAAATAATTACTTCATACATAAAAGAATGCATTTTAAATAGTTTTTTTAAAACAATTGGAAAATTAGACAAATATAACAAGCAGTTGAACGCTGATACGTTTAGAAGAATAAATGTGAGAAATAATGTTATATTTTGCTTACCTCCATTCACCAAAGAATTACCATTAAATTGTATTCGATTATACATGGATATTCCCGAGTATACACCATTGTGTTTTAGACTTGTATTGTTTCCCTATCGCTAGTCTTTTCCAACTTGAGAATATCTACTTACGTGTATGCTGATAAACTGCGCATTTATTTATTCTTCTAGGAACACTTATCAGCAGATAGCCTATAAATATTTATTTTTATTTTATGAACGAACATTATTATATTGTATGAAGATCTGTTATTTATAAAACAACCTTATAAATAAATAGTAACAAAGGTTTTGTATTCTAACAAAATGTTTTATTTTGTGAAATTTATTATTTATAAAATGTTAACTCTTTTTGGCAGCTTTAATATACATTTTTAAATTTTTAAATAGAATTACATTTATCTTAAATTGTAATGTTTCCATTTAATGTTTCCTACCACAAATTACCTAAGTGTACGATAAAAAAAGTCAGTTATCGGAATCGCGAGTGTACCAATATATTTACAAATATCTTAATAATACAACAATATGTTTGCATTACTATGGATTCCTGATTTAACATTCCTCTTGGCAAATTTAAAAACAAAATTGAAGAGAGTTCTAATTTTAGTCTTTTTATTTTGTTGCTGCCGCCAGTATGAACTATAGCTGAAGTGACTCTAAGCTCCTAATATGTGAACTCTTATAAGGAGAAATGAGATATAATCGATATCTATAGATACTATACTATCAGAGTGGAAGACTGATAACCTGGCGTATCTATTATTTGACTAATTCCTGCCAAGTGGTGGTATATTATAATTCCTCAAAAGGAGTAATATCACATCTTTTTAAGGTCAATATATCTTATAATTTAGCTTGGTTTTATCATTAATAAGTGACAATCTTATCCCTTGATCTTGTATGAACAGTATTTAATTTATATATGTATGTATATTCCGTTCATGTAAAAATGAGCTCGACCAACTTATAGATAAGATTTATTTCCTTGCTATACTATACTATATATATATGTAAGAAGTATTTAATTAACTTATGATTAACATGAATCGTAGTTACTGATGTAATAAGTAATTATCAAAATAATATTCATTTTTGCTTTACAAATAAATTTGATAATGGATGTTAAACTTTTAAAATCATTAAATTGGATTACCTGCTTTTTCAAAGTGTCATAAGAGTGTCATTCTATTTAAATTATTTGAAGATATGATAATTTAAGATAAGATATTTATTACTACTAATCAATAATTGAAAGAATTTTTTAAGTGGCAGTAAAATGTCTAACATGTTTAAATATTTCATGATTTATAAATATTTTGCATTTATTAAAAGCTAAAAACTATGTTTTCAATATCAATTTTATTTCTAAATGTCTAATATAAATAAAATTACAAACTATGTTCAAAGCACTGTAAATATTATAATTGCGATGAATAGTTTCGTCCAAAAAGATTTGTCTCATACGATCGTTGTAGCCAGTTATTTTATAATGAATGTATTAAAGTAATTTTCACAGTTTAAAACAGTGTATTTTATATAAATAACAAAAAATGTTACGCTGTTAAGAGTGTTCCAGAGCAGTTGAACAAAAATATATTTAATTAAAATGTCTCAAAATGTGAGCAAAATGCATTCACTCTGTACATTTTGTAAACTAGTTAACATAAATTAACTAAAGAACCAAAAAAATATCTGTGACGAATTTTTAATAATCTAGTATCTACCGAAGAACTCTCTTAGGAACCTATTATTTCTTGAACATCTAAGGCTATACATTAATTGTGTAAAACAAATAGAAGTTACCTTTGTATGCTAGGCCTAATGGTATATCACTGTTAAAGTTTTTTATTTTATATAGAGTATTACGTTACGGTTAAATTTCTTACAATAGAAAATACATTTATAATAGTGAAGCAACTAGTAAAATATTTATCCACTTTTTTAAAGGTACTTATTCTCGTATTTTTCAAATTTCAAATTTTCTTTGGTTAATAAAAAAATCTTTCATTCTGCTATTTTTACAAGAATTATAACTACCTTTTTGGGAACTTCTAAAAAGTGGCATGATCTAACTCTTGTATATGACTTATAATTCTCATTTCTATTTATAAATAAATAATGAATCTCTATCTATGACAACATTCTAATGGTTTGTAGCCACGTATTAATTAATTTGCACAAGGAAAAGTAGCGTTATCATATAAGAAGACGACAATAAAGTTAGTCCACATATTTATAAGAATAAATTACCTTCTCGTTGTTATTTTGCACTTTGTAACAGAGTAATTAATAATAAATACAAACAGTTATGGGGATAATTACCTAAGAGTAAATAAGATTGATATATGTTTTTTCTTTGCATACAAAGCAAAAGCAATTAGTTATTGACAAAGTGGCGTGCGAATTATTTTTTTAACTAGAGATATTTATTGATTTGTTCACAAATGAGTGAAAGAATTTGACGTTGTTTCTCCACTTTACGATCAAGATCTCTATATGAAATGAACAGATTTTATCTCTGCCAATAATGTAACATGAAAACATCTAATTAACAGCAAGTGTCGTTAAATAATGCCTTCTTGTTAATATGAATACTTCTTATATAATAATAATATTTCCGTAAATAGACCTCCTGCTTTACCAGTGGGACATGAAATTGTCCAAAAAGTATTAATAGTATTATTAAATGAATTTCTAACTTGCAATATATTTGATACCATATTATGATGGAATATCACTTTTAACTGCCAGTACCTAACATTAGCACCTAACATTCTATAAATATGTCTTCTTAAATAGATCTCCATGCGTGAATAAAGTATCACAGAAAATTGTTCCATATTTCTTACTATTAATATTAACAAAATTATATTGCTTTATATTTAATATTGCTTCAAAATTATAAAAAAATGCAAATTATATAATTTTTAATTCTTGTCTTTTGTGAAATAATTGTTTGGTTTCTTTACATAGATTTTTGTATATTTTCCTAATATTAATATTAATAATAATTACGTATTTGAGGAAATAAGAATCAATGAGTCAATGAGAGATTGAATATTTGCAAGAGTTATACTACTATGTTAAACGGCTTTTTAAAATTTTTCTTTACATACTGTTATGCTCCATGTAATTAGCAATTCTTAGTTTTGCATATAAATAAATATATAATTTTTCAAACTAATATCAATGATTTAACCGATCAATATTCTCTCAAGGAATTATTGTAGTATTTCTATCTATCATTTAAAATTAAAAGTAAATTTCACTACACCTTACAGGTTCATTTTTGTACAGAAATAATTTTTAAAATTCACAGATGAAGTATTTGACATTCAGATATAATCATAATTAATTCACTTAAACTAAAATTTATTTGAAATGAAAAAAAATGTTTTGCTAATTTTATTTTGCAGTATACCTAATTAAGTTTTATTTAGAAACTATATAAATATATTATTATTTTAATATTTTAAGAATAATATGTAAAATAATACAATTATGTAAGAAATGACATATTTCAAAATTAAAATATTTAAATGTAAAATATTTGATAATAATTCATTTATTTACATTTGTAATTTATTGTGTAGACTCTTTTTATTTATAATTAACAAAGATAAAGCATTTGATGCTAGTTTTAAATTATTAATTGTAAAAATTATTTTATAAAAATTACTAATTTATAGTAAATTAAATAATCTTTTAAATAGTTTTGCATAGAAATGTGTTCAATTTAAAAAGGCTTTTGGTATTTATTACAAGTGGAATTATCAGGAATAAGGGGATAACGTTATCTGTGTCGACACCCAAGAATTGATTGTGTATATTCATAAAAATATAGATAATTATTAACTCAATCTTATTATAATCTATTATAATATTCTAGGGCTTTAGATATTCCAGAAACTTTGCATCAACATGTTTCATAGAGCAATCAATTTTTTGTCCATTTTTTGTTACCACTTTTCAGAATTATTACTCATAATAAGTATTTGTTGTCAGCGACGGGGCTTATGATGGGATCATAATAGTCAAATTATTCTAAAATAAATTCAGCTTATTTCCAAGCCAAACGGCCACTTCAGGGTATTTTCCTCAATTTTAATTTTTTTCAACTTTCTAGCTGCATTCTTGCATTTGATGTATGTGCCCTTACGGTTATAAATATTATTTCCTTTGCTTCTCTTGGGGTACTTTTTTAAGAAAGAAAAAATCTTTAACTCATAGCGGCCGGTTATCGAGGGTCTGACAGGAAGAACAGTCAGAGAAGCCGTTGTGAGGCGATCTTCTGCATTCGGGGGAGAAAATGCGAAAATCGGAGGTGGCTCAGTGATATGCAGTCTTAGTCATCTTTGTTACCAAGACAACGAACAGTCGGCGGGGCTGTCGAATCTATGAGTTCTGCTTTCTACCTTTGATGAAATACCTGGAGTGGGAGAGAATGTGAGTACAGGAGAAAGGTGAATTCTAGTGGAGTCGCCCCACCACAGGAATGACCTGTAAACGGTGGGGATGAGCTTGTCATCAAGGAAGATGAGGTAAAAAGGAAAATGGAAAATGAGTTGAAAGGCGATGAAAGGCGTATTCTTATTCTGGGTGGTTAGTTGTCTTATTCTTCTATCTTATTTTCTCTTTTGAATTGTTGTTGTATACGATTTTCGACAGTTTTGTATGAAGAAAGCGCGAGTTAGCCTTGGTATATCTGTAAAAGTCGAGCTGAGAAGAGTTCAGCGTCTCTATTTTATGCGATATAATATCCATCGCTTGACGCATCATCTACTCGAAAGACATCGAATTATCTACTCTGTCGTTTAAGATAAGCAGAAGGAAAGAGTCGAGAGAATTGAAGGAAGTGATATGGAGATAGCACACCGAAGAAGATATAGAGGCCATCCTCCAATTCCTGAATAAACAACCGAACACGCAATGATGGAGGCGGATAGTTGGATGGAATGAAGCAAAATACTGGGCTACCAAGCCACTTAAACTCAGCTCAGGAGCTCAAAATTATCAATCGGGAGCCTCTCAATTTGCAGTAGCTACTGCTGTTGTTTGTTGTGCTTTGCCTAAACTGCTCAATAGTGAAAAAGGAAAGGAATCGAGGGAGCTGCGGTGTTCATATTCTCATCTTAAAAAGAGAGGGAACTATTATTGTTTCTTCTCTCTGTATTTCAGTGAAGGAGAAGGCCTTGAAGATATAATTAAAAATGAAAGAATTTTAGCTTTTTACATCCACAGCGTACTTCAAATAAATATGTAAGTGTAGTCAGAGACTCTAGTCCCATGATATTCCATTTAAGATTGTCGCATTAGCGCTGTTATGTACCTTTGCCTCGATTTTGACATCTTCAGGGATGAAACTCGTCCGCCATACATAGGGAATAATTCCATTAGTTTACTGTTTATTGCCCTCCCTTGTTCTCCCTCCTCTACAACTTGGAATATTTATTGGTAACCTAACCTTATCGGGGTAGGTAATTTAAATTATATTTGAAACGGTGTTTGAATATAAACTATAGTTCAAGCGGTATTGATTATTGGTTGTCGGTTAATAAAAGTTAATCGGGTTAATTGAATCCCAGTATACCGGCGATTTCACGTAAATCGGATCTGGTTATATCGAATTTCTTGCAATATTATAGTATTTATGAAGAACAAAATAAATTATTATAATATGAAGATAATGTAAACGAGGTATATGGGACTTACACACACAACAATTTTCACTATCCAAATCAGAGAATAATCGCATATACGTACTAAAATTTAAAATATCATGTATTATTATCTGTAATCAATAAGAAAATAATTAAGTTATATAACCAAGTTGCTGATAATTTTGTTTTTCAGTTTTATCGTAGCCCTATCCATACCGGGCTATTTTACGCATCTATATCCCTGTGGTGAGAAATAATAACTTTCAAATTTCCTAATGGAGTAAAGTTTTGAAAATTGGCATAAAGGTAAACGGGGATGTTTTCTAAAACATTCCATTGAAAATAAAGCCTTTAAAAACATTGCATGACTATTATAAAATAGAAATCACTCGCTCTAAAAATTATCACTAAATTTATCAACTTTAAATAATATCCATAATTTTCTTCTTAGAAATATGTATACAATAAATTCTATGGACGAGGTTGGACATTAACGACGTAAAAACAGGATGTTTGAAATGCCTCTTATCATTTATGTTAAGCAAAATTTCAGATACAACTGCTAAATATGAATACTTCACGTTTATCGTGAATGCGATAAACGTGTCCTTACTATAGTGTCCATCACTAGTATCCTTAGTAGCGTTCATACTTTTAATGATCATTCCTGGCAGTTATGGATCCCCTGAGGGCGGCTTTGAGCATGAGATGACCCATGTTACAAAATCAATTTGTTGATGAGGAAGGTGTTTGTGTCAGCTAGGGATTCACTAGTATCGATCCGAATTCTATTGAATTAATGTTACGGTTTTTGACTCTATTTTATAGGTAATCTTCGGCTAAAACATTAAGAGATTCTTTCTAAGATAAAAATAATAATTTTATTCTGTATCATCTGTTGCATTATTCGGATTTTCTGTGTTGATATTCATAATATAATATTATTGAGATAGATAAGCTTTGCGCTCATGAAAAGAAGAATTATATGCAATGTAATACAACAAAAACAAATGTAACAATACTTTTTATAGTATAAATGTAAAAATAAGTAAAATACATTATACAAATTAAATTATAAAATTTTCAAAAATTTAAATATCATTTAGTGAATGTAATATTTATAAAATATATGTTTTTAAAATGTTTTTAAAATGTCGTAGATTTATATTAAATTGAGGCATTTTCCGAGAAGTAAAAATGTTACATAATATAGATGACAATATGTAATTTCGAATTATTGTAAAATAACTTTTAGTTGATTTTTCAATTTGCCAATGCTTGAAGTTTATGTAGAATTTATGTTGTTCTTTATTTGTATGTTGTTTTAATATGGTAATCTAATATTTGTTCTATGTAGAATTTATTGAAAAATTAATATAATTTTGCTTCTATTTGATTTCATATATCACTCAATTTAATTTTTAAAACTCATTTATCAATTTATTTAGAATATTATTTAGCAGGTTGACAGTACGTTTTAATTTTAATATATACATATTTGCTTCAATATATAAATTAGATTATGTGTGCCAACTTGAAATGCTACTGTGCTACTTTTAAGAGCGTTGACTAAATCTAATTTCATTAATAGGTACCTACATTGTATTGATGAACAAAAAAGTCGATACCTTTATCCACTGTTCCTACATATTTGCAAGCTACTCGATATTTGAGGATGTCACTTTCAGTTTAACTATACTTTATGTGATAAATGTATTTTTACACTAAGCGATTGAATTGTTTGAAGTTCAGTGTAGACAGAATTAAAGTAAGGGGAGAAGAGGAGAGAATGGAAAGAGGGAGTCACTGATGGAAGACGAAATATCCCAGTTTGCTATCAAATTCCGTAGACATTAATTATCCAGCGAACGACAAACGTGTTTTAAATGTATCACCGTTGGGGGAATTTCAATATTTTTAAAAAGCTAAACGAAGCTGTGGCATAGAGGAAGATTATGCCTAAAACAGTTGCTAGATAGTGCTTTCTAGTGCTCAGCATCGTCTAAAATGTGAGCAATAGTCATCGGATAGCTGCTACTTTGACGAGACGCTATAGAAGCGCTGTTAGATCCATGCACTTATATTTAAACAGCAGCTTAGTGTTTTGGTAACAAAAGTGAGTAAGTCACCCTATAATTTTAACTCTTTGACAGTGGTGTGAAAAATTGGCGGACTGTGTTACGTATTGACTTATAGTTAATGTGAAACAAATTTTACTAGTTACCTAAGTGGGTATGAAATTGCCTTGTTTTTTGCCTCCTTCAACCCCTTTCTCCCTTACCTCGTCTAGTTGTTCCTTAGTGCACTGCTCTCTTTCTCCAGTATTGTGTTTTAAAGGGGGAGGGAAAGCTGAAACAGCGGGAGTCGGATATTATTTCTGACAGAATAACTAGCTTCAAAATTGTTTCCTATTTAAGTAAACTGAAACCCGTTAAAAAAATTTACATCTTCCGCAAGTCATAAAAATCAAGTTAAATGTGTTTTTGTTGCGTTGCAAATTTAGCTTTCCTTAATTTTAAAGTAAGAAAAAACTCTGGAGGAATTAAAATAATAAAATTACTATATATGTTTTTTATGTTTATTAGGGAGTTTTATTGTCAATAATAGACGCGAACAGTAATAAAACTTTAATTTTGATTACGAAAGAAATGTGAACGATCATGAATTGACATTTCATTTTCTGTCAAAAAATAGTATATTGCCTGATTAAAAAATAAACTTTTATTAGACATATTAAAATACAAAATACAGATATGTTGAAATTTTCTGGAATTTGAAAAGAGGAAAAGTTAAGGTTACTGCTTTATTATTAGTATATAATTTATATTTTATTAAGTCAGATAAATAAGAAAGTGGCCACATTATTCTGTAAATTATACATGCATATATATTTAAATTAACTGCATAAATATACATTTTCTCTTTAATTACTCGAATATAATATATACCATGCTGTGGGAGAATTTACCTTATTGTTATATATCACTTAAATGTCAATATATATACAATAAATATTTTAAATCTGCCTGAAATCATTTAAGCAGATGAAATAGTCAATCACCAATGAAATAGAAAAATAAGGTATGAACAAATTTAGTAAATAATAATTCTATAAGAAGCAAATAAATATATATAATTTTCAAATAATAACAAACTTATTTGATCAATTAAGTGAAATACGTAAACAAATTTCTATCTTAATTGAACCATTTGATGTTATCGAAGCTGCACAAAATTCTTAGTATAATTAATTACTTAATTTTAAAACAGAGACTCACTTTAATTACGCTTATTAACTGCTTCTGTCTATAATTGCGTATTTATGCACATAATAGAATTACTTTTGAACTACTTATGGATGCAATATAACAGCCGAGTTATACACCGCAGGATATTATAGATATAGGAGTTACATTGTATGGGTGGGTGTCCAAACTTCTGACAGTGAATTATGCAGGAAACCTGTTTAATGACAATTTTGTTTAAAGATGAAAATAACCATACTAAATTGAATACAAATACATGTTTGTGTGTGTATGATGAAACGCATACTTATAATTGGTAATTTGTTGTATTGATTCGTTTTGAATTGTAATTTGCGCTGAACTTTGATTTAAAATAATAATTGTGCCTTAGTAAATAATAATCAAGTAATTATTAGCATCAGAAATATTATCCATTTATGTTTAAGTTAAACTTTGTAAATAAAAATGTATCTCTATAATTTTGAATGACTCGCTTTTGTTTGGATTTTGTTATGAAGTAACTAACATAGCTTTAAAGTCTGGAGAAATTTATATGACTATAGCATGAATTGAAATTATTTTTAAATTAATCTTTAAAACTAAGTGTAATAACAGTGTTTAAGAAGTAACGAAAAGCTGGTTTATATCTGAATGATTAAATTAAAGGAGTATTCTAGATAAAGTACATTCCAATAAATTATACAATCATATGAATCACATTTTCATTTATAGCAAATTTCATGATGTAAATGAAGAAGTTAATAAAAAATAAGTAAGTTGCAAAAATTATACAAAAATGTTATCGTATTATAATATAATGCAGAAATGTTTAATGATAATTATAATTGTGATATTCAAAAATAAAAATGCAATGTATTTCTTAAATTATTTGCTGAAATTTCTCCTTACGTATTTATTCATTAATTGTGTGCATCAAAAAATAAAATTTCGGCACTGAAAGTTATTTATTGGCACCATAATGAAAGATGTTTTCTTCATTGCATGTATCTAAAATGTATTCCATTATTCCAATATCATATTCATTGCTTAAAAAAAGTGGTTTATTAAATTTTAAATGAAATAGACATATGGATTAAGCAAAATACTTAATAAGCACATTTGCACTGTTTTTGAAAGCAATCCTATCAAGTAAATCCTTATAAAAGTAACTTGATAAGTCTTTATTTGATAGTAATATGCAAAATAAGATGGAGATCTTATTAGACAGAAATAATACGAGAAAGGAAAACATACATCTGTAATAAGATTATATACTGTAATAAAATCCTTCTGACCTAGTAGTCTCTCCTTACTCATAGTACGAATTAACATTACGAGAAGGATCTGGAGTTGTCATTAGACGCGACAGACTGACACATGACGTGGAGGTGAGAATATTGGAGCCTAGGAGGCCTTAGTCAAAGAGGAGCATTGAAGATGGCAGAGGATTCCATACATTGCTGCGGGGTTGTAATGAAGGGAATCTCGAATACATTCTTGTAGACACTGTAGATGCTGTCGGATTGTAGTGGCTTTGTCGAAGAAAGTGGCACTGACCTGGATATTCACGATTTGTTATAATTATGCACATAATGGCTAAATATAAATATGATATTCGATAAATGTGAATTCGGTCAATTATCTTAACATCTAGAACAAATTATTTTATACAAATGAGTTTTCTGTTTTTATTCTAATGTTTAACTACATATAATAAGAGTATAATTATACCCCTTCTTATGATTATTGCGTAATGCAAATTGTTTTAGAATATACCTAATTATTTTTGTTTATCATGCTTATATGCAATATAAATATATTTTATAGATTGTAATGGTTACGATTACAATTAAAAATAATAATTATATTTTAGTCTTTTAATATTTGTTAGGAATTATATTCCTTAGTATGTTATTATAAGTATAGGTGTATATTTATAATTGAACAGTAAAGTTCAATAGCCGTTGAATTTTTGTTAGAGTAATGGACGAATGATATACATGCATTGAATCATGATTAAAAAATTAACAAATCATGTTAAGAATATTGCAGTGTATACCATTAAACTGTCGACATTGATTTACATATAATTCTCTTTTATCAAATACATTAAAAAATTGGTGTAACAACGTAATTATTCTTTTCGTCTTTTGACTCTATGCTTGTGACTATTAATCGGGTGAGAAAACGACGCCTCTCTAATTACATCACATGATACGTTACTACGTTCCTTATCTGATTTTTTAAGGGATACATTTTTTGTACTTATACATCTCACATTTCGTTATCTGCTTCATTAAACACAGTAGAATCTCCTCACCGACTTAGTAATGGATGTATCGATCAGATCTTAAAACCAGTTATCATCTGCGTGACAAGATCAATTCTGCATTTTCCGAAACTAAGACAATATATTCCTGTGGAAGTATACTCCCCAACGTATACTCCTCAATAACTGAATTAGGTGACCTTTATTATTTTCATATTATGGAATATAATAATGACACAGAGGTGTAAAAGTTATAAGAATCAATATATTTCAGATTTGACACGCGTATAAATCCCCTTGCTCCCTTTAGTCACAATTTCAATGTTATATAGTTCGAATGAATTGTTCGTCATAAATCAGTATATTAATATTCTGAATGTGATTTTATACTGTCACTTTCTTTTCATTATAGAATATATCGTAATGTTAAACTATCCCGCAAATATGTCGTTTTAAAGTACAAAACAGACCGAAAAACTAATATGATAGATTTTGTCAGTTAGGATTTCTTTGAATAATATCCTAAACGTCTCGAGGGCTATGTTGGGTCTGTATTCAATGTGTTGTTCTATCCAGATGTTTCATATTGTTTTTGTTATGTTCTTATAATTTAATTAAATATTTGATAAACAAAAATTTTCAATTATCCATATTTTACTCATCCTCTGATGTTCTGTTAGTAATGAGGAAAATCTCCAGAATGTATCTATACCCAATGTATCTGTGCCTATCTTTATACAGTGCATGCCTATCCTATTTGACCATTGACTAAAAACAAAAAATAAAAAATAAATAAAAATTTACTGTCACAATTATTCTACAATATTTCAGTTAGTTAAACTAAGGTAATAATATTAATACCAGCAGATAATCTAGTCAAAGATTAATAGTAAAATCTAGAGAGAAGAAAACATTTTAAATACATATTGAAGAACTATTCATTTTTTATAGTAAACTGGATTTACTAAGTAAGTATTCTGTATACCTAGTATATATACTATTAAACTTTATAATGTTGTATTTATTATACAGAATATATGTCAATATATATATGTGTGTCAATAATAAACTACATAACATTTATAACGATATAAGTATATGATGTACTTTTTATAATCTAAACAAAATATACATAACAAGAATTATACATCGTCATAAGGCTATTAATATAATGGACTAATTGATACAGAATTTTGTTTAAAGATTAGATTAAAAGTTTATAATTTTAGGTTTTTATGAGCATATCTAAAGAATAGTATTTGATTTATATTTTGATACATAATGACACTATTAAAAGTTTCCCCCATTATAAAATGGCGTAAATGGCGAAAATGATGTAATTTTGATTTAAACTTTGAGAATTATTGGCGTAAACATAATTAATAAAGTTTTGATGTAATATTTGCAAAAGTACAGTATAATATTTACTCTAATATCATACCTGTTATTGCTTATGTAGTTAGTTGCATTAATACATGCATATTAGGATTTAAGAAAAATGAATTATAAACTGGGTCCAATGGATTGTTAGTTTTGCGTATTCAGTGATACTTCTACGTTAAATGTATTTATTTATTTACGCTTCTGTGTTAGTATGTGTCATAATTTCGTGTTATTTGTCATAACTGTAGCTGGCGGCTCAATCCAATTGAAAATAATTTGAATAATTGAGAATGCATAGTTTACTCGGGGTGATCATGTATAAATGATGAATATGAAGTACGGAGGAAATGACTTTACCGAATGTTACTCATACGACAAGTAATGAAGTAATATTTTAATAAAAATTTCCACTAAGCAATGAAAAGATAAAAACATTCGTCAACTGTATAATTCATTTGTCTGACAGGAATAATAAGTTGCATCTATGTACGTAATATTTACAATGTTTTACAGTACATACTAAATTATATATTTTTAAATCTTTAGAATATGTATAATTTTTGTTGATTTTTTAAATTCACATACTTGTAAACGTTTATTTTAAAAATATATAATATGAACACATAATATCAAGCATTAATGTTGAATTACACAGTAAAATCTTTGTTTGTATCATAGATATTTGCTTTACTGTATATATTGATTAATTGATATGGTTTGTATTATAGTTCAAAACAAAGAAAGCAAATTTAAACTTGGTATTTTGACGATTGTGGCAGTTTAAGAAAAACAAATTATATTGAAATTTGACTTCTTTTTAATTACCTTATCCTTATCTCATTAGTCAATTTTATTGCAAAGATTATTATGAATTCAAAGTACTTGGGCATATTGTTTCAAACAGTTAATTAATTTATAAACACACAACATTATATAATGTTGGTACTGTATAAGGAAAGCATCGTCTATTCACAAACACAATTTCATTGGATGGTCCTTATTTTCTACTCAGAAAATAAATAACAATTTTTAATGTCAAAATAATATACAATAAACATAGTTATGAAAGAATAACGTTTATAGTTAATGTATTTTTAAATAAGTCAAATGCTTTACTAATACAAATTTAAGGTTAACATGTGAATATACTTATATGAAAATGGAAATGGAAATATGAGAATGATTAAAAGTTATAAATTGATAAATCTCTTAAATAGAGCTTTTTTAAAGTATATAATCAATGACGTTTCCAATATCTCTCTTTAAAAGTCATTCATTGCGAAAGTCTCAATCATTCGGCGTTACCATAGAAATTATGTAGGTCATGTATCTGATTCCCGACACGCTTCTGCTCATGCTTCTGCTTGTGTCCAAATCGAAGCTAAAAATAAATTTGAATTTATATATCGATAAAATAGTTAGTTTAAGAGTTTTAAAGAAAGTTATTTGCATAGAGTAATGATTATTCAAAGAGTATTCACTCTTATCGATTTCATATACTTCGCGCTGTAAATCATCGGATATAAAAAATCGTTTTATTTTAATAAATTTTATGTAAATGAGAAGGTAAAAAGTAGTATTAAATATTTTGATTAAA